>JAUMHP010000055.1:5901494-5911668 GCA_032361065.1 Enteromius trimaculatus | reverse complement strand
TCAATTTTCTGATTTATTGAAAGGTCTTACGAGATGTATGCATAATAAAGCTGCATAAAAGGTTCTTCAAAGTGATGGCACAGAATAATGATTTTTTTTGGTTCAGTCAAACTTCTTTAAAGCATCTCTTTCTTACCTTTGGTTATATTTGGACGCAGTGCTATTGGCCTAATTGGATTCAATGATCTATGCTAAGCTACACTTAAAAGTGCTACCTCCAGACCTGGAGATCGGCTGATTAGGTAAAACTCAACTTATTAACTCTGGAGGGGTTGGAGAATGAACCTACTTCCAAAAAAAGTGGCGTGTTCCTTTAATGAAACCATGTAGGCAAAAAAGGTTCTTTTATGGCATTGTGAAACACCTTTTGTTTTGATGTATGAAGCATATGCATATGCTCTTTTCTTTCTATCCTTATGCTCTCATGTTAAATTCGGCTGGACTTTTTGCCATCTCACATGTTTCAGACCTCGACTAGTATTAACCGAAATGACCTCACTCACTTGTGTAAAACAGCATAGTGTGGAATTCTTTCGCTCTGAGCGGTTGTTAGGCTAATTGGCTTGTTGTCTGAGAATGGATGTCTTCGCAAAAGCTTTTAAAGTGACCACCTCCTCCCCCCTCTTCAAACGGTTTCATTTGGAGGAGCGCCCAGGATAAAAGGAGAATATTTCAGTCATCTTGTGTGTGTGTGCATGCTTGTGAACGGGTAAGTTTGAAGTTCCTAGACACCATCTGCTCATCTGCATCGAACATATTGAACACGCACATAATGTTTTCCTCATATCCCTCAATGAATATCAATCTAAGACTAAAAATTGCACAACTCTACAAATGTACCAATTCATTTGATGTCTTCAGAGCTTGATTATCTAGAAGGCTGCAAAGAAACGGAGTTCTGTTGTCTCTTAAATGGCCAAAAAAGGCCGTTGAGAACAGATCATGATTTGCTACTTGCTATTGTGTAAAAATGGCACTTTAGTTACCATTTAGTTGTACACAATATATAGATGACCTCAAAAGTAATAGCCATTGACAATAAGTCAATTAATGAATTTGTTCTGCTGAATTTCGCTTCACATTTTCCTCAATGCCAGCTCTGTCCAATTCGCTTCATTTTGACCAGCATGAAGCATTTGTCAGGCGTCACGATTGGGTTATGCAGACACATGTGTTTGATAAATGCATCTGACAGGCTGCTCCGAATGAATGTGGTATCAGGATTCAGTGTGTAGTCTGTGAGAGAGAAAACATGGAAGACAGTGACGACATCATCATATCCATTGAAGTGTTATGGAAGGGTGATATTATTGAACATTCAAGATAGGATTTGACTTCCACTGCTAAAAGAGTTTTTGTCAAGTTTTTTTTTTTTGTCAAAACAAACAAACAAAAGAAATGTTTGGCTCTGTTAAGCACCATATTATTTCACACATCTTATTTATGTAAATATAAACACACACACACACATACAGTAAATATTTTGTGTTTACATGCATATATTTATATTCTTATATTTTATGTAAACATAGAACATATTTTTCATGAACAAATTCATGCATATGTTTGTATTTATATATACAGTACATAATAAATATACACAGTATACACATTAAGCAAAAACGTTTGTTTTGGGTGTGATTTAATTGCAATGAATCATTTGACAGCACTGATTTTAAAATACTGATTTAATTGATAATTTATATTAGACATCTTTTTGGATGATAAATGTGTAAGAAATCATAAAACCAAATTTATTTAAAAGAATTTAACTCCAAGAGCATTTAGGAAGTTATGTTTATCAATATTGTATGATATGGAAAAAATATTGTAATAATATTTTTAGCTTTCTCGCCCAGCTGTATGCCCAGCACAGAATATAATTTGTGTTTTTTAAAAATGTATTTTAATTGAAACAGGCAGATAGATTTTATATACCTCTGTGCACTCCACATTGAGTTTGTTGATTCTGGTATGCAAACCAAGGAAATAGTTTCTTTCTTTTTTTTAACACCTTTTTTATACATTTTAAAATGATTATGTGCTGTGGTATATTTTGTTTCACTTATTTTTTATTGCTTATTTACTTATTTAATTTTTTTAACATGTTTTGCAATCTTAAAGCAACAATACAGAAGTAATATTGCTTGAATTGGTGAATAAATGATGTGCCAATTTTAATAGTCGATGTGCTGAGTAATTAATTATTCATTAGGCCAAATGTTTGTACTGTATCTGTTGCCTGGCCTTGTTTTAAATGAGAGGAAAAACTGTTTGAATAGCTCAAATGCATGTTTGTTTTAACCACACGATGATGTTTGAGCTCATCTGCTCAATGACTGATCCACACACATTCAATTTAATTTCAGTGATGCATCACTGGGCAGTAATGGAAAACCATTAGAGCTGTACAAACCCTTAGCTGCTGTCTGTCTACATACCAGTCACAAGATCTTCCATTAACCCCTTTATTTACATGAAAATGCGCATGCTCACTCAACACACTTCTAAACCAGACCAGAAGTACCAAAGAGGTTGATTCTATGTAGTGAAGCCCCAACGGAACTAAATTAAGGCCTAATGGCTGTGCATCGAGCCTTTAGGTTTACATGGTCCAGTCCTGCTGAGTGTTTTTTCCTGTTAAGCTGGCAAATCATTTTTCTGTCAGATGGCAACACTCAAATGCATTGGCTCCAGCACACGAAGTATGGCTGGCAGCGGCAGCACTGGACATAATGTGCTCTTTCTCATTGGAATGGTTGGCATGGTTTTAAAATCTGCATCAAACTCTTGCCATTTCTATTTGTCATATTAAATGTCTGACTCATGCTGAAGGTCGCGTCTTCCTTTTATAGATATGGTGGAATGCAGTAATTGGTTCATTGAACTGACAATAAACTAACATCTGAAAGGACAGGAAGTGGGTGCAGGAATGTCGCGTGGTGAAGCTGAAGTTGGCTGAAGAGGTGGAGGTGAAAGTCCTCAGATAGGCCGAGTTTCCTGAGTGGGTCTGGACTCTGATAAAGTTATCCTGACGAGAGAGAGATGGACGGAGGGAGGGATAGATATTCTCATTGTTGCGGTATTTGGGAAATGCTTTCCCAACATCCAAAGTATTGCAACATCAGCCAGTCAAGGAGAGAAATCAAGGATCTGTAGGGGAAAGACGGAGCAGGTGAAAGAGAGACTTAAAGAAGTTAATATTCGGGATTTATGGTTCCAAAGGTATCATCAGTGGAGAAAATATGTTGAACTCTGATCTCTCAAGTATGCATATGTATGGTATGTGTACAATGAATTAAGGCCATATTTGACACGTTTTTAATATTTTACCTTTTTTTTTTAAGCCACTTAAACTTATCTGGCTGAATTTATGAGATAGATAGATAAATAAATAAATAAATACTATATATAACATAATTGGCATTATAATGTATTATATATATATATATATATATATATATACTTTATTATTAATATTATTAATATTATTTTTAATTGAAACATTTTATCCACGATGGCGAGCTTACATTTTCAGCAGCTAATGTTCAAATATCTAGTCTCAGAAATCTTTTGCTGATTTCTCGAGAAATGTTTTTTTTGTATTGTCCAGGTGAAAACAATAATTTTTATAAATAGAAAGTTTGAAAGAACAGCACTGATTTGACAGAAATCTTTTGAAAATTTTACAGTTTTTTTTTTTTAATCAGTTTTATGCGTCCTTACATTTTGAATAAGATTCATTTCTTTAAAAAAAAAATGAACATGAAGGAACTCTTACTAACTCCCAAATTTTAGGTGATAAAACGTTTTTCTTCTGAGTTGCTAATTGTGCTTTTTTATTAGAATAATAGTCACTGACCTGACCTTTTTCCCATAATCGTACAAAACAATGAATCATTTCTCATCTTTGCTATACGTCAATCTCTGAATCCTAAAATATATCTTCACCTGCACGATTTTCCTTTCCTTGCTCTCCATGCTGCACAGGGTTTAATAATAGCACCAAGTCCCAGTAGAGCCAGAGAACCAGGCCAATGCAGTCCAAAGAGTCAGCTCCGCCCTCTTGTGGCAAGTGCATGTTATAACAAGTGTCTACAGTACAAGTGAGGGCATCAACCTGCAGGGGTCCTCATGAAACAAGAAGAGAGAAAACGGAACTAGAACAACTAAAAAAAAAAAATCCTTTAAACATCCAGTAGAGCTAATCTGAGCATGCTCAGTGCCGCTGTGCTTTTCAGATGTGTGTGGATGCAGGCAGAGGGAGACAGAGGGGTGTGATGGTTTGCTACTGAGCGTGAGTGGGAACGAGTCAGTGGGGACCAGAAACACGGGCTGAGCTCCACTGGCATGGCAGGAAGGATGGAAGAGGGACAGTGAAGTGGATCCAGGCACCACCAGCCCATATAGGGATGCTGCTAACACTACTGTTCTATCTGCGAGTGAAAGGTACCGCTGTACACCATACACAGAGACTGAGAGCGAAAATAGGATGAAAAGATCACATGGACGAGGAACTAAGACAGAATGGCTAAAGAGAGGGGAGATATTTGCACTGTTTTGTTTTATATAGTGGATTAAAGGGATAGTTCACAGAAAAAATGAGTTTTAACACATGTGGTTTCTGTGTGAGAAACAAACAGATGTTTAGCAGAATGTCCAAGTGACCATTGCTGTTAACGAGCATTCATCTGTATTGTGCTGAAAGACTGCAATGGGGGTGAGGAAACCGAAAAAAACACCGTTTTGGTTAAACTATGCCTTTATTGGCACTGTAATGGTTGTGTATATTGGATGAAAGGGTTCTTTCTCTCTTATCTTGTACTCTCGCTCCTCTTTCCGTGTCTCTCTCTCTTTCTCTCTCTCATTTGGTCCTTTATTTAACTGTCCTCTTTGCAGAGTGTTTTCAGTTAGCTCATGGTCTGCTTTCACTGGCGTTACAGACCTTTAACAGTGACACTGTTTCTACATGCAATATGCATTTTTGTAATTTCAGGTCTAGGATCTCTCACTCAGGTTGGCAGGATTTATTTAGTGCATCAAAGTTGCGTTTCTTCTCGCTTACGAGAGTTCAATACCTTTATTTATCATCAAGTTCGAGTAATCTGAAAGCTGTATTGACATGTAGTGACTTATTAACCGTAACGTGTCCTCCTCTGCACCATTTGAAAGTCAGTTCCTATGCGTTAAAATGTCTATTTATGGATTTGTCGCCTATTTTTAGCGCATAGCTCAATAATAGTTCCTCAGGGCTCTGTGCGCTGTCCGTTTTTGTTTCAAAGCAAAATGACGCTGACAGATTGTTAGTGTGTGCTGGAGGCTTAGCGCATTGGGTTTAGCAAAGACTTCGAGGGTTGTGTACTGTAGTAGTTAAAGCTCAAGGTTAGAAAATAGAAAACCGTAAGACATCACCATTGTACTCTTGAATGCAGCACTTAACCACTGTGTGCTTGCCCATGCAAACCGTGACTCCCGAATGCTGGGGTGGTTGTTGTGTGGTTGCTAAGGCGTTCAAATGTCAACGTTTTTAGTGTTTTTATTTGCTGTGGTTAAAACATTGATGTTTCTACTTAAAAAAGTTGTCTTTTATGTGTCTGTCTGCAGTTTAGTTATATATGCCATGAACAAGCTCTTCAAATATAATGCTTAAACCTTTTTCTTTTTTCACAAATGTCGATTTCACAATATTTCATTTCTGGAATCTAGCCCTTAACATTTTTGAGGAAACCTTTTTTTTTCCAGATCCTTTGATGAACAGAAAGTTTAAAGGACCAGCATTTATTTGAAATATAATTTTGTAAAAGTCAGTCAGTAACTTGATTTGAGGAAAATGGATGCACTACAACATAATACTTTCAAGTTCATAATGTTTTTTTAAAGGCGACTGTGAAAGCTCTGGCAAAACATAGATATTCTAGGTTGAGGAATTAGTTCCAGATTTGCACGTTTTATATTTTTCTGAGTCTGTTTTACATTTCAAAGAATATTTTGCGTGTGCACGCAGCAGCGGGGTCTCATGGGAGTGTTGTTCTCTCAAGAGTGAAGCTTTTTTGTTTGCCTGATTACCTAAAACTGCCTTATTCCGTGCACCTCACATTAATACTCGTTATGTAATACTAGACTTGTACTAATGCGGCGCACATGGCTGCAGGCACATTTTTGCTCTCAGGGTCATCTCAACAGTGACGACACAAGAGACTCACTTTTGGGGGAACAGTGACAGTATAAACCTTTGAAGCTCTGAACGGGGGTATTTTTAAAGTTTTAAAAACATCCCAAGGAGCCAAAAGCTCATTATTGATGAAGAATATGTGTTCAGTTCATGCATAAGGGAATAAGAAAGAGATTGGCAGACCAGTGAAAGAGAGGCTCAGAATAAAGCGACTAAAATCAAAGAGCTGCCCGCAAGCTCTGCCATTTCATCCTGGATAACTCGGATGAGCTTGAAGCAAAGGCTGCCTCTCTGATGTCAAATTTTTTGGCTTTTCTATCAGCAAACATTTCAGGAGTCACACAATGTGTGAATTTCCCCCATAAGGTGACGTCTGTTTTCCTGCATATCTTGGACTCATGACTGGTCTGACACACAGACACGAGATAACCGTCTACGTAACTCCTACAGCATTTCATAAAGCATCACAAAAGTTCAAAGAAGTTTCAGGGAAAGAAAAGGATAAAAGATGAAATTTCAGAAAAAGACAAGGGTGACAGATGAAAGGTGATATGATAGATAGAACTGTGTGTGTTTGTGTTATACAGTATGTGTGTGCTTGAGGCTTTGCAGACACACAGTGACCTTAAATAGCTCAGAAACTGTGATTCATTTTCAGCTGTGGAGTTTGTTTGCACTGTACCAGCCTGAGACTAAAAGACTTGACAGGCACAGTTTTCTTTGACATTTCCTGATGAAACGGGAAGATTATTTTATTTTTTATACACTAGCATATATATGGCCTCAAACTAAATCTGTGCGCATGAAGAAAGTTCTTGTTTATTCGTCTCATAATTAAGTCCCCCCCCACCCCCTTTCTTTTTTATTATCATCATCTTTTACATATTATTGTATTTCTGACTTTTCAGAAACCCTGTGGGAATACGGTAATAATACTGTAAGTGGTCAGAATTTTCCCAGTTGCATTCCGAGTAGTTTTAAGTGTTTGATAGAGTTTATCTCATGTCTATTTTAGTATTTATTCTATAATGTGTTTCCGTTGCGCAGAGTTAAATATGCTGTATTATGTTTATGCAAATATGCGTAGGTGTCAGTTGTTACAATGTTCTTTATGGCTTGACTCACTGATTGTCTACAGTGAAGCCATGTCTCTGTGTGTGTGTGTGTGTGTGTGTGTGTTTGGCTTTGGTCCAGCTAAACCCACACACTCTGTGTGAAATGTACAGAAACAGTCCCGTCCCACGCGAGAGCAGATCAGAGAGGTTACATCACAGCGAAATGTGGCAGCAGTCAAGGAGGAAGCGTATGAGTGAAAATGTGTTGTGATCTGATTTCTGTGACATTGTGGGAGACTTGAAAACAGCGTTAAGACAATACGATTGCATACTTAGAGCTCTCTACAGGAATTAGAGGCGTGTGTGTGTGTGTGTGATTGGGGTGAATGGAAAGTCTTGTGCCGCACACTTGCTCCCAAAGTAATCAAATTTGGTCTAATCTTCTGGATTACGACATGGCTGATAAATTAACTTCCTTTTAATTTAAGCATAAACTTCAAAGCTATTCACAGTAATGTTATTTGCCTTGAAGCAGTTTATGAAACTCCTCCCTGTCAATTAACACAATACGTTAATGTCTGCTGCTGAAATGAGCAACTCCTCTCTGTGGGCTTCCGCTAACACGCTCTTTGTCATTTTCTTAGCCGCTCGTTATATGCTAATATATTATTTTATAACATTGTTTTTTCTTCTGAATCCCACTTATAATATTCGCCAGGTTTCCTTCAGTCTTTCTGACAAGCTTTACAGTTCTCAGATTTGTGTAAATGACTTCTGGCCTGATTGGATTCACTGTTTGCACGTGAAATGAGTAACAAATCTCACTTAGTTATCTCAGAAAAGCCTCTTAGCAAGTTCACAAAGCAGTCTGGCATGAAATGTGCCATACAACTGTATTTGTCTTCTAAAGAGCGAGGAAAATGCCGTTTTCTGTGATATGGACACTTTAGATTGTTTTACTTGACGGCGCTGTAAGTCAAGTAAAGGTTATCTTAAGTCTTGATCTTCTCAGGAAGCTCTAAAGTCGTGGGCATAACTGTTGCCAGGTTTTAATAAGTGACTTCACATTGCTTCTAGAGATTTGACATTTATTTGCAGGTTTATGCAGGTTTTTTCATGTATTTATTCACTAACTCAAATATGTATTTATAATATTAGTATTGAACTGAACTGAATAATTTTTTTAAACCTCGTTGGCAAGTAGCTTTCTTGTTTTGAACATAAATCACAAAATAATTTATTTAGGTTCATGCTCGAACCACAAGAAACTATTAAACTAAACTAAAGTAAAAATAATCTAAAACTAAAATAAAATTATTTTAAAATTTAAATTAAATTAAATTAAGTTAAAGAAAAGACACAAAAGACGACAAAACTTTTAAACCAAAGTATTTTACTTTCTAATTGTTTTTTGTCTCTATGTTATGGAAACCAAAAGGTGCCAACAGTCTTTTTAATATTTTCTTTTTCTTTTTTTTCTTTTTTTGATAGTCCACTTTAAACATGTTACATTTTTTATAAGTAAGTAATTAATTTTCATTCATTTGAAGCTTTCTGCTAAACACAAATGAAAGATATTTTAAAGAAAGTTTGTAACCAGGCTATTTTGGTCACCATTGACTTCTATAGTAGGATAAAAATACTATGGGAGACAAAGGTGACCCAAAACAGCCTGGTTACAAACTCTTTTAAAATATCTTCCTTTGTGTTCAACAGAACAAAGGAATTAAGAACTACTTGTGGGTGTGTTTTGGGTTAACTATTCCTTCAAGGGTTTAAAATAAATTTTGACTTGAAAACTGATGACAAAATGTTTTTTTGCAGTCAAGCTTCTCTGTGGAGAACAGAGGAGTCAATGTTCATGGTCAGGTCTTGATGGCTGAATATAAGGGCCCTTACACAGAGAGCACTGAAATGTTGTGCTCCTGCTGTGTTCCAGTCGCGCGCTTCTGTCCTGGCTGTTCATTCAGCTCCAATCCCACTGCATGCTTTGATCCTACACACCCTCAGCACAGCGAAGGAAAGCCCCCTTTATCATCTTCCTGCCAGCCCTACCAACAATGTGTGGAAGTGAGTCAAACCCATTTTAACTGGCCCTGCTCTCTGAGCCTCCTGCTTTTACACACTCACCAGACAAAGACCCTCACAGAGGACGTTCAGTCCTGGCTGGAGCTTGGGTCTGCGTGGCATGCCATGGCGGGCTTCTGTGTCTCGATCCAGGACTCGCACAGTGCAACTCTACCTCTCGTGCCGTTGTGTTCCCTCGTTGTGGTTCCTCTGACCGGAGGAGGAGCAGGAGGAGGAAGAATGTGGGGTGACACAACACTGGTGTGCTCTCCGACCGTCGAAGGAGGTATCCGCAGAGCTTATCTTAGCAGGGGGAGAGGGACGTGAAATAGAAATTAAAATAACAGTTTTTACCTCTTTTGCAAAACTTGCAAAACAAGTGCCTGATCTGAAATGTTTTGGAATTCACTACATATGCAACAACTCTGAGCAAATCACATGGGAGATGATGCAATGATCTTGTAAGCTAATCTACACCACAAAAAAACAGCAGTATTTTATCTTATTATCCAGTTGAAATATGTTAAAATCTTTGAAACTAAAATAAATTGACTTGAGAAAAGACATTGTGTAAGATATTATGGCTTGTTTGCTGAGAACGTATCTTTAATATGAATATTTTTTGCTCCGATGTGCTGGGAGATTTTTTTCCTCCGCTTGTTTTTAACTTATTTCTACTTCAGACAAAAATCTGCCAGTACAATATGACAAAATATGCAATATGAAGTCTTTGAAAAGAAGTCTTAATTTCTAATGCAGCATTGCTTATAAACAAAATTCATCTTCTTTAAAGGATGTTTACATTTAAGCTGGAAAAAGTAAAAAAAAAAAAAAATTTAATTTAGAAGTCTTTTTTCATAGACCAAATTTTGGGGTAAAT
>JAUMHP010000055.1:5885751-5899955 GCA_032361065.1 Enteromius trimaculatus | reverse complement strand
GAAAATGTTAGGCTGCTTGATATTTTTATGTAAATTGTAAAACTTTGTCAGGATTTTTTACATTTATTTAATAGAAATTTCTTTAAAACAGATTTTTCTTGTCATGCTGTAACCCCTGTCCTTCTCATTACAGTCATAATAGATCAACACATGTACAGCAGTCACAGGATGCCTGTCATCTGTCTTCTGACATCACAGATGAAAGATGACTGTGTGGTTGAGTAAAGAATAGTCTGGCACGATTCCAGCTCTGATTAACAAGGTCAAATGAATATGTTAAGTGCACCGTGTGTGTCTGCGGTCACAATGATGACTGATAACAACTGACTCGACTAAGTAGCGTCGTGTGATCACATCTCAGCTGTGCTAATTCAGTTAAGTGTGGAGAATGCCAGAGTAGCCTCTATTCCGGTCTTGCTTATACCCTCGGGTGCAACGTCGCCCTCCATCCACTGGAGCAAGGGCAGATTTATAATGACGGGTGTAGGTTGATGAGCGTGCTTTGACTGAGCAGTTGGTGTCAGCGGTTAAGTGCAGCCGTTAAAGAGACAGAGGCGATTAAGGACAGCAGAGTTGGAGAATGAGAGCACGGTTATGATTAGAGTCATTCACGTGTGTACAGTACTGTAAGTGCTGATGTCTGATGAATGTTTTCACCGTTATGATTTTTCCATGCATTTAACTTCTGCAGTGTAATGCGCTTCCATACAATAGCTTGACAAAAATGTGAAATGCTTATTTTCGTGGCTGTTCTTCTTACCGCAGAAAGAAATGCACAAATAAAATAGTCATGTGATGTCTACTGCCCGAGAGATGCTGGTTGTGGACATGGAGTACTCTTCAAGTACTTTTCCCCCCCGTCTCTCTCTCTCTCTCGGTCAAATGTTAGAAATAATGATAGTACAGGGTAACTATGGCAACAGCACAGTGTGATTTCTGTTGGTCTCTCCCTGTAGGGGTGGTGTTAATAAGATTAGCGATAGATCTCAGCGATGACAGCACTAAAAACCTCAGCGCTCTCTTTTTAATTAGCCTCTCACTTTCTCACACACACGTGGACACATAAAGCACAGGTGTTGCTGTGTAACTGTGTGTTGTGACATCAACATCATCTGGTGTGCTTCAGTCCTGAGGGGAAAAAAGAACGGAGAAAAACAGCAACTCTTCAGCAAGCAGGAAATAATTAGTTCCTTGACTCTAAAATAAATGAATCAGTTTGTTAATAAAGCAGATTATTTTCTTTCTAATATGTGTATGTATATGTGGTGGGTAATATGCCGGGAGACATGATTAAGCTGCAGAAATGTTTGTCAGTTGGTAGAGATTTTGGACCATCGTATCTATCGCATGCTCACATGACATTGCTGTGCTACGAGATCAAGAACATATATCATTTGGTGTTTTTTATGCATTGTAGTTTAAAGGCTATATGCTGAGAGACTGTTGAGACAGAGAGGTGCACACATGTGAAGATGACGCTTATAGAGCAAGGGAGTATTTCTTTTTCTTTTTTTTTTTTTTGCTGCTTTGTAGACCTTGAACACACCTTTGTATGTGTCAAAATGCTTGTCTGTGAAAGCATCCTCATAAACACAGATGTTTAGGTCTTAAGTGAAAGCAAACCGCTGAGAAAGAAAATGTGTGTAACAGTATATTAGATCCAGGCAGCGCTTAAAGGTGCTCTATGCGATGATTTTAGCACTGATTAAATTTTTCTCTCAAACTGTATGCATCACCCCTTGATCGTCTTGCTGTCTGCCCTCTGAATACATTGGGAAACACACTGCCTCGAAAGACAACACAGAGGCTGCAATACCAAAAGAAAGACTTTGGGCACAGGATGTGCACCACAAAAAAAACAGATCTTGCCGATTGGTTGGCCGAAGTTTGTTTTTGTTTGAGATAAAAATGAAATCGAGCTAAAATCCTGCAACATTGCATAGAGCACCTTTAAAATGGCAGTGGACTAATATTCCTGCTGTCTGTCATTCATGTTAATCTAACAGCAAAAGAGAGAAAATCTCTAACTGCTCTTGACTAAATCACTTTTGTAACATTAGTATATATATTAGTATATTAATTTACATAGTGATGAATATGCAGTGATTCTTACTGCTGACCATAAATAATATAGTTAGTATAATTAGTATATATTAGCTGTGATTCTTATTTATTTGTTGTACTGTAGTTTTTTGCCTATTGCTTGCAATTAATGACTTATTCTTATTTAGCTGCTGACTCATTCGTATTTGTTAATCTTTAGGGTTTTTTTTTAATTTAGGCCAGTATTCAGTTTTTATGGTATTAAAAAAAAATTATATATATATATATATATATATATACAGTATATATAAATAAATAGCAAGTAACAGATATTTACGATATTTATGTATACACACACACTGTATATGTAGCTGTAAACTTATCTGTTATTTGCTAATCTTGCAAGTCCTAATACATTATTTAACCCAGTGTTTGTAAATGATTTATACATTAGCATATTGCATAAAGCATATTGGCCAAAATCAGTTCATCATCATATGTAACCCTGGACAACAAAACCAGTCGTGTAAGTGTTCATTTTCTAAAATTAGGGTTTATACATGATCTGAAAGCTGAATAAATAAGCTTCCCATTGATGTATGATTTGGAGGGATAGGGCAATATTTGACAAAGATACAACTATATGAACATCTGGAATCTGAGGGTACAGAAAAATCTAAATGCTGAGAAAATCACATTTAAAGTTGTCCAAATGAAGATCTTATCAATGCATATCACTAATCAGAAATTAAGTTTGAATATATTTTCGGTAAGAAATTGACTAAATACCTTCGTGAAACATGATCTTTACTTAATATCCTAAGGATTTTGGGCAAAAAAGATATATATAATAATTTTGACCCCTTCAATGTATTTTTAGCTATTGCTACATATATACCCCAACAACTTAAGACTGGTTTTGTGGTCCAGGGTCACATACAAATTAAATTTCAGAGTAATTTCTACGGCATTTTGGTCAGTAAACTGTTTTGGGTGCTGTACTGTGTTGGGTTTGCATTAATGCAGTCTATTCAGAACAGTCTAGTGTTTGATGCTGTCTGAGGTCTGCGAATGTTTTGCAAGATCAAACACTTTCAGATTTGAGTAGACGTGTGTAGATCCAGCTCCTTTCATACAGAAAGAGAAGAAAAAAACAAAAACAGTTAAATACAGCTTTTGTGTTTTTCATCACATTCTACCGCAGAATTACTTCTGTATCTGGCAGATGCTTTTATTCCAAGTGACTTTCAAGGCAAACCTTGTCGATTTATGTGTACTCTGCAACTCGAACGATGACCTTGGCATTGTTAGCAACATGCTTTACCAGTTAAAGCTACAGGGAATGAAAAAATGTGCACTTATGATGCAAATATCTACAAACCAACCCGCTTATATAACAGAGACTGCTCAGATTTAATGAAGCTCAGAGAAGCATCTAGTTTTAAAACTAGAGCTTCTACTTTTTTATTTTTGATGTTCCTCCTTTGATGCCTGTTTTTGCACGTCACAGTGTTGTCAGTGATGCATTTTGTTGCACAACATTTGGTGAACCGCTTTGTTTTTGTTGTAGGCATTGCTGGATGTTCAGTTTATTATTGTGTGTAGTGTGTTTATCTGAGTGTTTACTCTCTCGGCCGGATCCTCATCCACCAGAGCTGCTGGCATCTGCCACGCGTGGCACAGGAGAGAGTGTTTGTTGCCATGGCGATGATGGAAAAATTGAATTTGTGCCTGCCGCACCCTCAACCAGGCCGTTTCCAGGCGATTGGTATCAGCTCCACTCGAGCGGGAAAGAGGCTTTAAAAGCAGTTCCTTCATGAGTGAATCACTTGAACGCATCATTGTGACTCAAAATCACCTACATGTCATGACAGCCTGCCAAGTTTTCCAGTGCAATTCAGAACCAAGTTTACGTTTACAGTTGCTTTGGTTTTATAGGACTTTACGATGCCATTTCCGACTGCGACAGTTGTGGGATTGAGAGGAAAAACTTCACAGAGGTAGATCATACGAAAACACTGTGACTTGCAGGAATGAAGCATTGTTGTGTGGCCAGTTTCTGAGCCAAGATGTGGAGCTGGGCTTCAGACGTATTACAGGTCGAAGAACAGGTGTTTCTGTGGCCATCTGGATGATTATGATAGCAAACATGTAGCTGTTTCCTGAGCAGCTGCTCTTGAGTTGCTTGCAGTGCTGTGCTCTGTGAGGGGGATGATCATTTGAAGTTCGGATGAGGTCTGTCACTGCTTTGTTGAAGGAGAGGAACATTGTGAATTGTTTTTTTTTTTTTTTTTGCTGGAAGAAGCTAGAGTATAAGGTAGAGTCTGGCCGCTTCACACATTTGTTGGAGAAAATCAGCTAAGAAATATATACATTTTAAATGTGCAATATATTTCTGTAGCATTTTTTCTGTAGCATTAGGTTAATTTTGAACTGACTTAAGGTGGAAAAGTCATAAAATGGTCTTACATTACAGATTAACAGGGTGTTATTGCTATTATATTTGATATAATACACATACAGTATAGAAATATAACCACCCTATAATGTAATAATTTTTGTAAACTCCTTAAATGTTTTCCCGCTTTATCAAATCGAGCCATCTGACCATGTGATGTCACAAGGTCGGAGGCCCCTCCCGTGATTGTTGATTGACAGCAGCGTGTCACACAGACTGAACTGGTGTCTTACCTCAGCCCCGCCCTGAGTGAGCCGTCATCAGACCGAGACGCAGAGACAAGCAAGACTCCTAAGAGATTGAGGTGTTTTGTTGTTGAATGTAATAATGAACATAGCAGTAGTCGTTTACCCCCGACATCTGAGAGACTGAAGACGCGGAAGATTAATGTTTCGTTTTCAGTTTCAATTTTTTTCAAGTTTTCTCCAAAAATAGATTTAATTTTACCCCATTTATAAATGATTCGTAAAGGACTCGTGTGAAGCAGTTCAAAGAATCAGTCTAAACCCCGCCTTCCCGTGAGCCCTCATTGCTGTGATTGGTCAGATGGCACAGTTCTTTATGATTGGTCTAACGCTACAGCGTCTTCTATACATGATGTAATCCACGTGGAGCTTGTACTGTTTGTGGGCGGGGCAAGTTGTTCACGGACGGACATTATGCAAATATGTCACTTTGTGACGTGGCTGTAACAGAAATTCGTTTAGGTGCATGTGAGCAGAGTTTTCTTTTTTTTTTTTTTATAGACAAAAACTTTATTTATCGTGCGTCACAACTTTGCAGATAGTTCACATACAGCTACATGACACACTGCATGACAAAAATCATATTTGATAAGGCATAATATTTTTATCAAACTAAAAAAATGTTATCCTCTCTTAGCAGCTATAAATAAATTATTAACTAATAGGTTTATGAAGGTATCAAAACTGGCACCATCAGAAGTAACTCAAACAATGCTGGGAGTTTAAGGCGGGTCCATCTGTTTTTCTGACCAGTGACAAGAACATGGTTCTTTGGAACAAGATTTTGATTTGTTTTCGTGTGTCCTTTGATTTTCCCTGTATCATATAATCCACCCAAGAAAAGATAGAGAATTCTTTCTTGCCCATATAAAACAATGGCAGCAACTATTTTTCCCAAGTCAGCCTCATGTGGTTTGATGTTAAAGTTTAAAACTCTGCTCCTCTTCTCATGC
This sequence comes from Enteromius trimaculatus, assembly GCA_032361065.1. Taxonomy (NCBI): domain Eukaryota; kingdom Metazoa; phylum Chordata; class Actinopteri; order Cypriniformes; family Cyprinidae; genus Enteromius; species Enteromius trimaculatus. Next base: position 5,894,256 of record JAUMHP010000055.1, on the reverse strand, counting down.
TTAACTGCTTTGTTGAGGCATCAGTTATTCCCTCTGAAACACTGTGTGAGTTTCAGCTTCATCATGTTCTATTAATAAATCATTCATGTTGTATAGTTTAGATGCAAGACACTTTGAATGCCTGAATGTGTGTGTACTGTACATGCGACAAATATTGTTTTAAGCTTACATTTTAGGTTTAGTACACTCCAAAGATGAATGAATATTATTATTAGAGCTATGTTTTAATATATTTAAGCACTACTTTATGCCACACATTACATACTGAAGGCTTAATGCAGACTTTCATTTTCTCATTTTGCTTAGATGTCTCTCTCTCTCATACACACAAGCGTCCCAGGCCTTTGAATCTCCTCCGGTGCTCATTAGTGGCTGACACTTGAAAGTTTCGACAATATTTCAATATTTATCGGTTTTACGTAACTGAGCTGTAGTTGAGGGCAGAAACATGAAACGGCAGCAGACACAGCAAATCTCTAGGGCTCGAGCACAATTCTCAACCTCTCCCTTACGCTTGAAAATGATGATGGTCTGCCATCTTAACTGGAACATTAGATAACAGTATTATAACAGGGAGAAACAGGGCTATCTGAGGTACCTGTGGTTCATCAGTGAGGAAAATGTTTGTCTGAGTCTTTCAAGGAGTTTAAATAACGTTATTTGTTTAAAATTGCTATATAACACACATTAGCATAGCGGCAATGCAAATTTTTTTTAGGGTGATAAATTAATTCTCTCATCATTTACTCCTGTGTTGTTCTAAACCTGCATGACTTTTGTCTAACAGATTGAAAAGTGTCCATTTTTTTATTTTTTTATTGATTATTTATTGTAGAACAAAGCCAGCTTACTTAGCCAGCAAAAACTACTGTATATACAAGCCAAGGTTTGCATTACAAGAAAATACATGAGGCAATCAGTGGAAAGGAGGGAAAAAATACTAAAATAAATAAAAAGAAACAATTTCCACGGCGTGACAAACAACCTTCATACAGTTTGAATATATTACTATTTGACTTACAGTACAGTTTAATCTATCTAGTTATTATAACAGAAAATTTGTCAATGAACTCAGACCATGCTTTGATCGTTTGGGGTTTAATAAAATGTTTTTTTGAACACCCAGTGATTTTCATTTTGACAAAAACATTGTTAATTATATCTTGTTCCCCAGAAAGTCATAAGATTGGACTGTCATGAGCTCTATTTTGGACACATAAACCCTAATTTAGCATAATATTTCAGGTAATAATATTTACAGTGTGTGAATACCGATCCAGTCAGTATTTTAGTCAATTAGGTCTGTTCAAAAAACCTCCCAAAAAGGTCATTGTCAAGGTGGTAAGACATAAAGACAAACCCCTTGGCAGTAGATCAAAATCTCATTCTAGTTAAATCCATTTAGGTCAGTGTAGATGCTTGTCACTTTTTGCGTTAGACAGTTGACATGTGACCAAAATGATGCTGCAGGGAATAACAGAACGACACCAGAAAAGAAATGAGAAGAGGAGGGTGGGTCAGATTGAGACAGGGATGCAACGAAAGAGAGCAAGAGAGTGGGAGCGAATGATAGCTTTCTTCAGTTTGAGTGGGACATGTTTTCATCCAGTCGCAGTTAAAATCCATCCAGTTCAGGGTCAAGACCAATCATAGATCTGTCCATCTCCGTTTTTTTGTCACTCCTCTTTGAATCCACTTTCCTCATTCCGTGTTGGGATTGATTTTTTTCATTCCTCCAGTCTTCATGCTGCTCCTATACAACCGTTTCCTCTCTCTCCTAGAATCGATCTACCGCCGTGGAGCTAGACGATGGAGGAAGCTGTACCGGGTGAACGGACACCTCTTCCAGGCCAAGCGCTTTAACAGGGTAAGTCCTCTAGTCCTCTTCAACTTGAATAATGGCATCGGACTGGATACTTCATGTTTTTCCCACTTTGTTTAGATGTAAGGTTTGTTGTGTGTTGATAGGTCTTGTTTATAGCAAATATCATATATATATATATAAACGAGAAGTGTCCTGTTATTTTGAAAATATTTCCTAGTCAGAACCTACACACTACACTCTTAAAATAAAGGTGCTTAAAAGGTTCTTCACAGCCATGTCATGGAAGAACCATTTTTGGTTCCACATAGAACCATTCAGTTAAAGGTTCTTTAAAGATACTTTTTTATAATGAAGAACGTTCTTTCGCCACTAAGAAGCTTTTGTGAAACATAAAGGTTCTTCTGGTGTTAAAGGTTCTTTATTGAACCATTTAGATAAAAAGGTTCTTCTATGACATCGTGAAGCACCTCTAGTTTTATGAGTGTCCTGTTTAAAAGTTTGAGGCCAGAAAGATTTTATTTCTGCAAACATTTATTCAGTAAGGATGCGTTCATTTGTACAAAAGGGTCAGTAAAACATTCATAATTTTAAAAATATATATATATTTTTATATCAATTATGTTTTTTTAAGATGTATTTATCAACAAAAGAAAAAAAGCATTGAAGTTTCCACAAAAATACATTTAGCAACTGCTTTCAACACTGGTGATAATAATGCAAAAATGATTTCCGGAGGATCATGTGACACTGAAGACTAGAGTAATGCTGCAAATTTATCTTTGCCATCACAGGAATAAATTACAAAAAAATTCTCTTTAAATGACTTTTTTTGTCATTTATTTCAGTAAATGATTAAGTAGCTGTAGTAGCTAAGTAGTTTTGCTAAATATCTGCAGCTGTTAGTGTCTGCTTTAAGATGCTGTCGTAGTAACTGTAAGCACATTTAGATGTAGTAGTGACTGTTATGGTGAATATCTCTAGTTATTTGAAATTGTGATAATATCCAGTGAATATCTGGGTGTTACAATACATGCCTGCGTATTGAGTAGATGTTAGCAACTGCTAGCAAAACTCTTAGCGTGCTTAGCTGTAGATTATTACGAAAAACAACTGACTTCTTAACCATTTTAGCCGTAATCTGTCGAGCTGCAGACCAGGAGAAAGCATTTAATGTTATTGTTTTTGGCGAGACGGTGGTCCGCTTGAGCAATGTTTGGTTTTAACACCAGTTCTTCATCTCCGAAGTGCTTGAATAAAACACATCATACTGGCTATTAGAAATCCTCCACAAAGGCAAGGAATGAGGCTCTCGAGTGCAATGTCTCTGTTATGCAGCGATGCCCTGCCTTTAATCAGATCTCATCCCTGGAGGGATTGTTATGTTAATGCAGACTTCTTCCTGCAGCAGTCTTCATTCTTCAACTGAGCAGAACACGAGCCAGACAAAGAGGAACACCACAACAACATAAGAGAGAGTGATAGAAGAGAGAGAGAGGGCGGAACAAAGATAGCAGAGAGAGACAGAGAGGGACATTGTTCTGTTTGCCTGTGCTATTTTTGCGAATGCCGAAATGTCCCTTTTCTCGGAGAAGTTTCAGTGCTTCTCAGAGATGGAGGATAAGAAGAAAACCGAGAGAGAAAGAGAGACACATTACGTCCTCAGATAGCTCCCACTCACAGCAGGTGTGTGACATGTTAATGTGCGTACATTCCTCTTCTCTTGTTTTAACAAGGTGATCGATGTATGACCACATTGCGAACGACATGGCAGAACTGAACATCAAAAATCATTTATAGTTGTGTCTAGAGAGTCTCTCTTTAGATCAGATTTCTTGAAAAGCTCTTATGCTCATGCCAGGCTGCTGAGAGGGCAAAACATCACTTAAAATCCCTCTGAAAGTGATTCAAACGGTATCGTTTTTCTATGCCTTTATCATTGTAGTTGTAGTGGGGACTCTCCTAGTGTATTCTTTAATATTGAAACAATTTTATATCTTTATCGTTATCTTTATAGTTATTGTGCTTGCTGTGAACAGGCCTTGATTTCTGCACCAGAATAACATATTTTACAACTCTTGCATTATACTTTGAACAGTATGCAAATTTTCTGTATGAACAGACTATATGGAAGATCTGCTGCATTTGTTAAAATACACATTCAGCTGTCAGACCTTCTATTTCCTGTGAGGTGCATCTGCTTTTAATATATGTTATTTGAAATGCTAATCTTTAGGATTAATGATGTTTAACCAAACCAATTTCGGGAGAAATCACGTACGACACAACCAGCTGCAGCTGCATCTCCCGGTTAACTAATTAGCTTATCAGATCTCAATCAGGCCCTACATAAACTGCCAAGCTCCCTGTTCTCAGTATCTTCGTCTTTTGCATCCCTCCACCTCCCCTCGCCCCTCCTAAATATCCTTTAGCTTCACTCAAAAGCAATCAGCCGCTCCACTTTCCTCCCGGGGGGCTCGCAGGCTCTTCTCAGCTCTGACCGCTTAGGGGTCACTCCCCTGGGGCTCGGGGCCCGCCAGGCTCTCGGCCTGCTCCCCGGTCAGTTCTCCAATCATGCCTATTTTGTTATTACTGAGGAAGTGGAAACTCGTGAATTGGGGTTAGAGATATGAGTAACCGGTAGAAATTTATCAACAGTTACATGTTCACGTACAGCCAATGTAGAATTTCTTATTTATTTGATAGACTGTAGTTTTTGTCCTATTGTCCTATTTTGATCTCATAAATATTAAAATCATTGTGATTAACATTGTTAGCGAGAAATTACTCATATTTTGGACATATCATCCACCTTTAATTTATATATCAGGATTTTATATTTTATTTATTTATAATATTTTTTTATAGTTTTATAATTTATTTTACTTTTTTATAGTGTTTTATATCTAAGTGTTATTTATTTATTTTTTTTTAATTTTTTTTAAATATATATATATATATATATATATATAGAATGGGAGGATTCCCCGATTTGCTCTGTGCAACAGCTTACAGAAAGTTAACGATGTGATGTATTGGTTTAAAATGTGTGCATCGGATACTAATTGTTGAATCTAATCAAAATCGGATTGCATCATAACAGGGGTGTATTGTATCGCATCGCATCGCTAGCTGCTTCATGTATCTTTAATGTATCATATCGTTGGCTATGCATCGAGATGCATATCGCATCAGCCTCAGTTAATTAAATGCACATCTCTAATATATATATATTCTAAAAATGTCTATATCAAACAATCAAATAGCTGATACATTTTTTTCAAATGTTTATATAAATATATATATATATATATATATAGACTAGACTAGGTGCAACTTACATGCATTGTAAATTCAGGTGACAACATTATAGCATACTACGTTTTAATAAATGAAAAAAAAAAATACACAAAATAAGTTATTAGCTAGTACTTTTTGTGGTCACTACAGTATCTTTCTCTCTGTCTGAGAAAACATTCTGCCCTCCTGCTACTTTTCCTCTTCTCTCTCCTTTCGTTCTTCACAGAAACAGAAGTAGGTCATATTTTTTCTCCCTCTATCCTTCCTTTAAGGATCCGACTCGTTCCCTCCCTCCCATCAGCACCTCTGGATCTCTGTCTCTCTGTGTTTTCAGCCCTCTGAGACAGACAGGGCATGAAAAGTCACTGTAACAAATCAATTTAAAAGCTACAAAATATTTGCTATATATACAATATATTTCACGTCTCTCTTACCATGTGTGTTTCATCCATCATATGCGTTTGACATCCTTTCTGCTCTATTTAACCATCATGAATTCCTCCTCACCAACAATACAAATGGATTTCAAAGCCTCTTGAGACTTCCGGAAGTTTATTTCCCAGTAATGTAGCGGAACGACACAAGACTTGTGCTGTTTACTGAGATTATTTCCGCTCGTCTGTGTTGTTTTTGTTGGCATGTGTTGTGTCTGAAAGTGAAAAGAGGAGCAGATTTTCTTCAAAATTGAGTCCGGAGTTCACAGAGATTAATTTATGATGTCATAAATAAGGAAATTGGCATCTGTTGCTGTGGCGATTGGTAGCAGGTGTGGCTTCTGTGGTGTATCAGACAGACAGCTGGAGCTAAACATCAGGCACCTGTAATATAAGAAACAGTCGCTAAAACACTTCAAACTGCAATTCAGCGGTTACAGAAATTGAGAAATTTTTTGGGATGGTCATATTTTATAGTGTTTTTGTGGTGTTCATTTCTTTTTGATATTGATATTTTATTTGAAGTGTTTATTTCTAAATAACCGATGGATATCTTGTGAAGAACTGACCTGGTTTCAACTCTGAACTGTGCTGTATGTCCTTTCTTAACATGCAAGAAAACAAAGTGGCGGTTTCAGATGACTTACATTAAGTGATGGATATTGACACGTGCAAACTCTAGACAGTCGTAGCACTATTTTAATGGTAAGTGTTGTAACGGTGTGTGTGTATGTGTGGTAATGCGCTAAGATCATTTCCAGGCACTTCACTCATCTCGGCTCTTCTGAGGACGCGGTCGATAAAAACCGAGCCCAGGTTTCTCTCATCTCTTAGCCGACTGACCTGTATTTTCAACACCATTGGCAAAGATAACAAACACTTAACACTTCACCTTCAGATATTAATGATAACAATTTAAAGGGGTCATAATTTTCTGATATTTTATCTTTTAATGTTTTATTGTTATTAATTGTAAAACCAAATTATTATGTTAAAACATTATAATTTGGTTTTACATGACTTGATGATCATGTAATCAGATTCCAAAAATTAAATATGTTTAATTAGATTAAATTTAATTGATTAATAATTTGAATTAGCAGGTTAACCATGTATTACTATGTTTTATGAAGGCTTTTGTCTTTCAAACTAATTAAGATGCACAAATTCATTGTTCTTATTTGCTTGAGCAATGAATCCAACTTTTCTTTCACCTAATATATATATAAACATCAAAAGTAATGTAAAAGTAATCAAAAAGTAGTCTGATTATATAACTTAAAATGTGTAATGTTATAGATTACGTTGCTAACTAGTTTTTTTCATTTAATTTATAAATATATAATAATAAATAAATATAGAAATCTAAATAAATAAAACACACACACATTTTGTACTGCTGTATAACATTAATATATTAATTAGTATAATTTATATCTCACATTACAGATTTTCGATTTATTTATTGTTATATTAAGCAGCTCAACATTGATGATAATGACGGATGTTTTTTTGAGCACCAAATCAACATATTAGAATGATTTCTGAAGAACAACGTGAGGCTGAAGACTGGAGTGATGATGCTGAAAATTCAGCTTTGCCATTACAGAAATAAATACATCAGACATTAGTGTCTAGTATAAAAAGTGTCTAGTAAAGCTGACTTTACTATCAGAACTACAGACAGTTTGAGTGTTCGGTCTCTTCATTAGTTCAAGGCATGTTCTTGTTTCATAGGACAGATTGTGCTTTTTTGCTTCTGTTGCGTTCTGCGTGCAGTCGTTTAAGGGATCCTGGCCAAAATCCCTATCAAATTAACGTCATGGAGCACAGCGTAAATGGAAATCGGTTTCATCCAGCACTCAGAAATCCATGGCGGCTGTATCATTTGTGAGGCATCTCGGGTGGATCCTCATGATGAGTCTAATCCAGCGCTGCAGTGCGTCGTGAGGGATCAGAATGAAGCCACCTTTCTCATGCTCACATTTTTTTCTGTTGAAGCGGTAACATGGTGTTCTACTGTGCGAGCAAAAAGTCTATTTTTACTGGCGTGCGTTTGTTTTCTGTTTTTGATTGGAATGTCTTTCACTGCATTTTTCCTTTTTCAGCCTTTCTGGGCTAGTTCTGCCAAGCATGCTTTGCCTTCCTTTCAGAGTGAGCTCAGGTTGGTGAACTCTGTTTGCAATCTGAGAGATTGTGTGTGGTGTGAATGTGTGTGTCGTATATGGGCAGCACTCTGATGATCACTCTCGTTCTTCAGAAATTCACAGATGATGTCACTCAGAAGAGCCTCAGTTCCTTGTGAAGTCAGTGTCACACTTATGGCTCAGTAGTGTGTGTGTGTTTTAGAAATTGCTGAATGACATTGATGGCTTTTAATTAGACATGTTTTATTCTCTCTTTACAAAAGAGACAGAGGAGGGATGATTAGGAGGAGAGGAAGTGAAAAATACAGAGGCAGGCAAGGAGGAGTGTGTGTGTGTGTGTGTGTGTGTGGGTGTTTGTGCATGTGAAAGTGTCTGACATAAACGTTTGATCCTTTCTTGCTGCTTTTCCCTGCTCCTCATAAAACAAGTAGCGAGTTGTAAAAAAGAGAAAAAGTTAAAAGGGTTAAAAGTTTTGCATGAACTTTTTAAGTCTTGTCTCTGGTCTTTCTCAGCCAGTGTTTGTCTACCTCCAGTTCTGTGTAATCAAGAAGAGTTCAGATTAGAGCTGTTAATTTAATGCTTTCATTTCTATAATTAATTAATGAATATTGAAAAAATATATATTTACTACTTTAATTCTTTGGAATTATATTTTCTTTTTTTATTTATTTTCAAATCTGTACATCATGTGATTAAATTGACAGCTCAATTTATGAATTAATGTTTTTCTAGCATAATTAGAAACAATATATTTACCACTTTTTGCTCATTTATGCATGAATCATTGGCCACAATGTCTTTG
>JAUMHP010000055.1:5869316-5883440 GCA_032361065.1 Enteromius trimaculatus | reverse complement strand
TTATTAATCTTTTCAGGCGCTAAAAGAATGATTAATTTAGTATAGAATTGAAAATATTTCCAGATTTTTACTCTTCCCATCCCTAATCATTAGAAACGTGTTTATTTCTTTGCCAGTGTCAAGCTTTAGATATAACGTGTGCTACATTCCAGCCCTGATTTCTCAGTGTTTAACCCCAGTTACATAAATTGAGCACCTGATGAAAAGCGGCAAGAGAATGTAGGTCATTCATCAGGGCTGGAGGCTTCAGAGATACGGAGAAATCACTGCGGCAGGTGAACATCTCCTTAGATGGTGAGGAAATGCTGTCTAAAAACTCAGCGCAGGGATCATGACATGCTCACAGAGCTGTGAAATAGAGTCGGGAAACACGGAGGAAACGTCAAGCACTGACAAGAAGAGCATCTTGTATCCAGAGAGTCCTTCTCTCAGGGTTTGGTGAAGGTCTGTTAAACAGATGATGCTCAGCTATCTGCTGTGACAGAGAGGGGAAACTGTCAGAGGAAGTGCATGTCCGATAATGAAAGATTAGCATATTTTAATAGGATTATTCATGCTATATGATGCACCGAATCCTGCTGTTAGATAGCCCCCTGGTGGACAACTTGACTTCTGCTATGATCTTTTAGCGTCTTTCTTGGTCCGTGTCTGCCTGTGCTGTGTTTATTTTGTTGATGATTCCACAGCTTTGAGCAGTATTATTTTCTATATTTCTACCATGCATTCATGTAGCACTTTTTAATGTGAACAGATGGACCTCACAACAAACTGAGCTTAGGATATTTTCTTTTTTTTTTATGACTCAGAGTGTGTGAGAGAGCAGGTGTGTGTGTGTGCATTAGAAACCTTAATGTTGGTTACAGCGCTGTCAGCAGAGTCCTCTGAATGTTCCTGAATTGTAAACAAAATCTGTTGAAAGCACTAGCTAGGCCTTAAGTATGTACAGGTGCTGAGTGTGTGTTAGAGCTACACAGATGGCTTGCCATTTTAGCAACATGTATAATGTAAATATAGTACCTTAAGTATAATGCATGATATTTATCTTGCAGTTTTCCTGTCAAAAATTGTAATGTTTCTTATTTTTTCCTTTGTTTAAATGCTTTATTCTATTTACAATTCAAATGTTTGAGATTGGTATGATTTTTCTGATTTTTTAGAGATGTAAATGTTTACATTTCTTATGCTTATTATGTCTGCATTTATTTGAGCAAAACATACAGCAGAGAGAGTAATATTAATTATTTTTACCATGTAAAATATTGTTTTTATACAATTTTTGGACAATGTCATTTATTCCTGTGATGGCAAATCTATGTTTTTAGCAGTCTTTGAAACATTTCTAATAGTTATTAATGTACAGTATAATATAGTTGTGATACTTTTGGGATAAATTTTCATGAAAACAATGCATTATTGATTAATAAAAAAAAAAAAAAACTACAGCATTTACACTGAAATAGAATATATAATAAATATAATAAATATATTTTAAAACCATGTCTTTACTGTCACTTTTGATCAATTTAATGCATTAAAAAAAATGCAAGTTTTTGTTTATATAATATGTGTTTGTACTGTAAGAAAAGTGTTATATATATATATATATATATATATAAATGTAAATATTTTTTTTAAATGTCCTGTTTGTATTTACAGTATATATACACACATATATAAACAAAAACCTTTATTTTGGAAAATTTCATTGTGGGGGGAAAAAACTTGCTAACCCACCCAATTTTGAACTGTAGTGTATTTTTACATTACATTTAAAAAAAAAAAAATAAAATAATAGTTTACATCATTTAATTTCTAGTGTAGTGCTTGTTTTGAGTCCAGAATGCATTGCTCAGCTGACGTGTGCTCTCTGCTCATGTGATATCTGTAGGACATCCCTTTTTTCTTTGGTAGTTTGTTGATTTACTCATTCATTGAAGTGTTTGGACTTGCTAAGTGGATCATAGATAAGGCTAGCCTGGCTTCAGTAATCATGTCTGTATGTGTCTCTCAGAAAGCGTACTGTGGCCACTGCAGCGAGAGGATATGGGGACTGGGGCGTCAGGGCTACAAGTGTATCAACTGCAAGCTACTGGTCCATAAACGCTGTCACAAGCTCGTCCCACTGACCTGTCAAAGGCATATGGTGAGTCTTTCACTCAGCTCGAAATATATTCATCGTCTGTCTGTTGGGACTGAGAGTAAGAACTCAAACTCACCCCATAGACTTAAACAACAGAAATAGCACTTATGAAATAATTAGTCATCTGATCCAAATAAGCTCATTGTTTTTTGTTTTCTTCTTGTTTCTTAGCTGTTAAGACTCTCTTCTCACTTCTCAGTGTTGCGGGGGTTTCTTACAATGTTTCAGAGACTGACCTTGTGAAATCTGTCAGATAATAACAGTGTCTTGTCAGTATTGAATTGACCTGATTCTGAGCTTACACACAATGTCGAAATCACAGACTGGAAACTGTCACATTAAAACATCTTCAGTGCACTACTGTTTCTTCAGTTGTTATATGTCAGATATTAAATATTCTGCAATGTACTTCTTGTTTATTCATCAGACCTCAGATTTCCTATAGTACCTCAGGTTTTCTTCTAACGGATTTCATTTGGATTCACAAATCTTTGTATCATTTGTACATTGTTGGCATTGAATACAGTATTCAGGAATACTTACTCTCAAATCTTCAGAGATCTTCACAAATTATATAGAAATGATATGGCATTATAGTGTTTGTAGTGCCACTATGACCAGACAATTTAGTTTAGTGTATATATATTATTGTTATTATTGTTATTATTGTTGTTGTTGTTATTGTTATTGTTGCTATTATTATTGTTATTATTTAATATAATATAATATAATTTAAAAATGTCATAAATTAAATTATTGTTTTATATATATATATATAACTTATTATAATATTTGTTTTGTGTGGTCAAGAAAGTTGAAAAAGGTTCAGAAGCATTTTAAACCATAACATTTTGTGTTCTTTTTTTTTTATAATTTTTTTGTTATTTTCAATAATTATTAGTAATAATTATTATGATCTTTGTTTTATAATTAATAAGGCACACATTATACACATTATGTAGAAATGATATAGTTAATATTTATATACTATACAATATTGTAATATTGTTGTTTTTAATAATTATATAGCTATATATTATATATGTTGTGTAACTATATACTGTATGACAACACAACAACAATAATAATAATAATAATAATAATGATTAATATATTCATAATGTGATTGTTATAATACTTTTGTGGTCACGAAAATTTTAAAAGTTTTAGAAGCATTTAAAAAATATAAAATTTTGTGAAATATTGTATTCAGTGGGAAGTGATGTCATAAATATATCAACTGAGATTTAATTGGATTGTGGAAAGCAAACTGTTATATTGCTGGTTAATATAGTTTTTAACACCTGTGCTGTTAGTTATGTCAACAGATAAGAAAATTAATTTCCAAGGTAGTAAAAGTTATTCAATTTCAATGAACGATTATTAAAATTAAAGTTTTGTTTTTTTTATCTTGCACAAATTGATGCCCATTCATTTGTTTGGGTAAAATGTTTATTTCGAACCTCCAAAGAGGAGAGGGGGAAAAGCTTGCATGTATCATCTGTGTGTTTTTCTGCAGGATCCAGTCATGCCATCACAGGAGCCGTTGGTAGACGATGATAAAAGTGGAGAGGAAGTGGAGCTCCCCCCTGAGGACCCCGAGGAAACAGACGCAAGTAGGTCTCCATCTCCGCTGTGTGTGTTTAAAAGCTGTTTTTGTATGGGTATTGGGGTCATTCTGTCCTCTATCTGTCAGAGGGCACTGCTGACTGTGGAAGGATACTGTAGTACGTCAGGTGTGAGTAATGTCACATTGACCCAGTTGAAGGAGAAAGAGACGCTCATCCTTCTGAATCAGTCCAGTCTGTGGCTCCCTCTGCTGGGCTGTTAGAGCATTACACATCTCACACTACCCATCTAGCTGAAACATTCTGAGACTGAACTCAGCATACTTTAGTGATTTGTGGAAGAGTGTTTTTTTTTTTTTCAATCGGTTATTCCTAATGATTAAACTGAACCGGTTTTCCAAACATTTGTAAGTTGCTTGACTGTGAGGTTAAATGAATGAGGGGGTAAACTTTTTGGTAGGTGACATTTCAAAACATAAAGGCCCAGTTTCATAGGCAGGGCTTAGCCTAAGCCAGGACTGGGCCATATTTCAATTAGGATATTCAAATAATTTTTATTCAAATTCCGTAGAAAAGGTGTGCATTGTAAGACAAAGGCACTGACATGTCTTAAAGGGGTAATACAAAAGCAATTTTCCACAAGCTAATATGATTCTTTAGGGTCTTATGGAAAGTTTGTAATATATATTGCTTTAAAATTTCTCAAAGATAGTGTAAAAATGCTCATTTTACCCTGTCATAAACAGCTCTTTTGAAATCACTCTGTTCTCTGTACTTTAAATCTTCACGAGCTCCGCTGACTCCGCCCCTCTTTCCCGAAGCGCTCGGAGGATCTTTTTTCAGCCGTATTCATAGTGAAACTTGCTAATTAGGACATAATTCGGAAAGACGATTTGCAAAGATTCATTAAAAGACATTATACTCACTGCTTCTGTAGGTGAGGCTGGATCATGAATGATTTGTGTGAACATGATTTGATCAAAGGCGCGTTTCCCTTCAAAACCAAACATAACGTTGCTCCTCTGCGTCTTCAGTCACTCAGATGTCGGGAGTAAATCACTACTGCTCTGTTTAGTAATACATTCAACAACAAAACACCTCAATCTCTTAGGAGTCTTGCTTGTCTCTGCGTCTCGGTCTGATGAGGTTCACTCAGGGCGGGTCTGAAGTAAGACACCATTTCAGTCTGTGTGACACGCTGCTGTCAATCAAATATTGTGGGAGTGGCCTCTGTCTGTGTGACGCCACACCGACATGCATTTGAGAATGGCTTGATTTCAGAAGGGGCAACTTATTCTTTTTTTAATTTAATAAAACTACCTGTGGATCTTTATCATTGTAGAGTGGTTGTGTACACACACTCCCAACACACAGTCCAAACAGCCTGTAGAAGTGCATGTACCACCGTATGACCCCTTGAAGATCAGTCAGTGCAAGTTTCTTTCAGCTTAAACAGCTCAGATTTGCATTTTAGCCTAGGACTTGGCTTAAGACTTGTCTGTTAAACTAGGGGAAAGTTTTATTGGCATTAATCTAATTAATGTAAGTGTAAAATGAGTTATGCATCAAACTATTTAAAGTTTGGTTTTTTTGTGGAATAATAATTTTCAATACTTTTCTCCTGTCCTCTCTTAATAATAATAATAATCATCATCAAAATAATTTTATTATTCTATCTATTGTAATCATTTCTGAGTGATGCATGGTAATATTTACATTAAATATGTTTGCTGTTACTGTTGCTTTGAAAGTAACGTCTGTATGTTAGTGTTAAAATACCTATCCTGTCCTAATATTTAAATTATTATTATTATTATTATTACTACTGATAATATTTTTTGTCTGGGTGATACTAATGAATTCAAATACAACTGCTGTTACACAAAGGGAAATTATGTTAATATCTCTCCGAATTTGTAGATAAAATGTATTATTAATAATAAAAACTCTCTTTCTCTGTTTCTCAGTTCCAGTCCCTTTTTTAGCACACAACCGGAAAGTGGAGAAAGCTGAAGATAACACAGAGGTAAGATGTAGATTCACCGAGTCTCATTTAATAATAATCATGTACAAATGCTCTTATTCACATTCTTCATATGGGTAGTTGATAAATGTGTCCTGTGGTGTGACAAAAAAACTCTAACATTGAAGATAAACCTCTCTAATGCTAATTGTAACTGTTAGAATGAAGATAAGTCTTTATCATGTTATTCGTGTGATAAGTTTTGTTGCTGTCACACTATAAGACACAGTCCGATTTTCATTTGTCAACTGCCCATGTACATATAGTATGTACAGGAAGTCAGGACAACATGAACATGAAGCCTCATTGTATTCATGCACATTTCTGAGTGAAATATTTTCTACTTTGTGCACACAGGAGCTGAAGACAGTCGTGGACGGTATTGAGGGGATTCAGATCTCTCAGGGGCTCGGTCTGGGGGACTTTGACCTGATCCGGGTCATTGGGAGGGGCAGTTATGCTAAGGTGCTGCTGGTCCGACTCAAGAAGAATGAACAGATTTACGCCATGAAGGTGGTGAAGAAAGAGCTGGTCCATGATGATGAGGTAACAGACTGTTGTCGTGGGGATGATGCTTGAGGGTGGGGCCGTTTACGCTTTTTAAAAATTAGATAGGAGATGATATTACATTCAATTAATTTGCTGTGAGGCCATTTGTTTGTTTGGCTAAGATAGTGGCGTATGTGTTGCAGATCTGTGAAAATACAGAAAGTCGATTATAGTTTGGAAGTGTGAGTGTAATTGCCACCTGCAGATGGTGCTGTGGGATAGTGCTCCTTTTAAATAACTGCATTCTGATTCCTATTAAAGATGATGGCACTTTGATGTCTTTGGTCATTTTTAAATTATGTATTTTGTTTATTTCTCTTGTGTCCTTGTGACATTTTTTTTTAGGAGCCAAATGAAGCCCATAATCATTTGTATTAATATTGTCCTGAGCATGGGATCAAAGAAAAACAACATGCATCAGAAAAAAACAAACATCTGCGGATAAAAATAGAAATAAATGAATAATTTGAAGCCATAGCCTATTGTTAGATGGAGTTTAAAGCAGAATACAATTTAGGGAGAATTTTTAAAAGCGTCATACAGAGTTAAAAAACTCACTTTGCCACAACATCATTTTCACGTTTCAGCCTGCTCTAAAAACAGCCTGGTTAACACCCACATTCAAACTGTCAAAGTAAAGGGTTTTTTTAGGCTCTTGATTAATAATTTCCCTTTTGAAAAACTGAAAGACCTGAAAGCATGCAGCTAACAAAAAAAAAAAAAACATTATAACATATTTTAAAAAACATGATTTTTGAAAAGTTACTTGTTTTTCCGAAATAAACTATTTGTGCATGCACAGTGGACACCCTATTGAATGGTTTTCTGTAGCAGAAAATATAAAAAAATATCTGGTCCTTGCCATTAAACATTTGCAGTTATTTCATTTTAGAAAATGAAAACCTCAGATGAACAACGTCAAACTTTGTCATTATTTATTTAACAAAAAATAAAGCCAAGATGTAAAAACATTAAGTGACAAAGTTAGGACACCCTATAATTCAGTTGCCTGTAGAGCCACTTTAGCAGCAAAAACGTGAAGTAATTATTTTTTATGTGACTTTATCAGTGTCTCGCATCGCTCTTTTGGTATGAGGTGTTTGTGGTGATATGCTCTTGCGTTATGACCAGACATCTTCACTCTGATCTTGTCATCATTGTTCTAGAAGTCTCAAGTTTGTTCGGATACAACTTTGCAAACCTAAACTGCGCTACCATATTTATTCAGAGAAAGTAAGCTTTCTTCTAGCAACACTTTCAAACATGCCATATTTTTCCTATAATTCTTCTAACTTGAAGGGTTGCCTGCCATTTCTCTCAGCGTTTTGACTGTTTTTTTTATTAAATAAATAATGATACCCTGCAGTATGTCATAAATTGTTTTCTTCTGAGACCTTTCAAGGACCAGATATTTAATATAAATTCAAAAGTTTGGTGTCAGAAAGCTTTTTCTAGTTCAAATCAATGCAGTTTTTTAACTTTATATATATATCAATGACTCCTGAATAAATTCATCACAGTTTCCGTACAAATATTTAGCACCACAGTTGTTTCCTAATGTTTTCTTGAGCACCAAATGATTATATTAAAATGATTTATTTCTGAAGGATTATGTGATACTGAAAATTCAGCTTTGTACGCATTAAAACAGCTATTTTAAATTTTAATAATATTAGGAAGTATTACTGTTATTACTATATTTTTGATCAAATAAATGCAGCCATGGTCAACATGAAAGACCTTGAACCTTTGAATGTTAGTGACATTTGAATTTATGATTAAGCACTAATGTCAAATCAAAGCGAAACAGAGTTTCTTTGCACTGTAGAAATATCCATATCTCCTTTTTTTCCCTTCTCTCTCTCACTAAGGAAACCTGATATGTGTGAACAGGCATTTAATAGAAAGACCAACCAAACTCTGCAGCTATTCGTCACAAAGTAAACTCTGTACAGTCAAAGCTATTGTGTCTTTGTAAACTTGGCTGGCTTAGGAACATAAAGCCACATGGCTGTCAGCTAACACACATGAATGAAGTTCATGAAGAGCAGAGGTCCTTCCAGAAGAACAGAGGCATGCAGTTGACCTCTGAATAAGAACAAACAATGTAATGGCTTCCTGGAAAGCAGGCGTTTCTTCAAGGAATGTGTTCTCCGTCTGTATTACTGTACAGTACATGTGTGTTCTGTGTATGTATGTTGTGCACTCGCCATTCACACTCATTAAGGTTTAATGAACCTAAAAATGTAATGATGTGTTCGATTTGGCATTTTATGTTGCAAAATGCAGTTTGACATGCTGTATTTAAGCAACAAGGTACAAAACAATGTGCTGTATATAATTCCATGGGGTCTGACTGCATTCACTGTATGTGACTGGCTTGAATCCCTTAATTCTTCCATAAAATGGTTACAACATAATAAAATACTCCTACCCCCAGTTTCACAGACAAGGCTTAAGCTAGTCCCAGACTAAACTGCATGTTTGAGCTGTCTCATATGAAAATATCTTGCTCTGATGTATCTTAAAACATGCCAGTGTCATTGTTCTGTGTTGAGATGCACACCTGTAATATTTTCTTATAAGGCATTTTTGTAAAAGTTGCTTAAATTTCTTAATTTAACTAATGCCTAGTCCTGGCTTAAGCTAAGCCCTGTTTGTAAAAAGCGGGCCCTAAAGTATTAAGATATTTAATATAAAAGAATTGAATGGGACTTGTCTTCACTTAATAAATTTGCTAAATACTGTCAATTAATTATTGAGATATACATGTATGTACATGTACATACACACATACAGTATTTGTGTGGATACTGTGCAGTTATATACAGTACGTCTTAACTATTAGTCAAAATGAGTAATTTTATAGTTCATCTAAAAGGAAATCTTAATGTCTAATTATATATGCATTTATGCACCTCATATGCATCAAGAAAGCGATTTGGGCATGAATAAACTGCAGACTGTTAAAGTGGTTATGAATTAAAAATGCTAGAAAACTTAAAAGAAATGCTGACTAGTCTCAATACCTAGAAATACACTTTCCCTTTATAGAGTTATATTCATGTTTGCATTAAATCCTGCAAATACAGTCAGGTTTATGGTTAACTTAAACTAAATGTTTCTTGAAATAAAAAAAAATCTAATATATATAAAAAAGATTGCAGCTGCTTGTAACGTCAAAAAAAGATACATTTTTATTTATTTATTTATTTTAATTTTATGTATTAAACAAATGGAAATGAAAAAAAAAAAAAAAAAGTAAACATTAAAAAAAAAGCTAATAAAACTTTCTAAAACAAAACTAAATGACTAAAACTACAAATAAAATGACACATTTTCTTTCATTCCAAATACATATATATATTAGATGTTTGAGGTCAGCAAGTAACTGTTATTGGACAAATCATCTGGCTTAAAGCAGAATGTTTGACTATTCCATTGTTGGGGAGGACATCTAGAAATGGGGGAAAAATCATCTGTTTCTCTTCATTTCTGTATGCTGAGACTGCGTTCCAGTAATCTGCTTTCTACTTGTCCAGGAAATTAAATTGTTCTTATTTTGGAAATCAGGCTGTGTGTGTGTGTGTGAGTGAGTGAGTGAGTGTGGGTCAGGTTTTGCCTGCATTGTGGAGCTAACTGTCCCATGAGGAAAACATCTTAATAAACATGCTAATTAAAATCTAAAAAGCCATAAAGACTTCTGTAAGTGTCAAGCCTAAGGTCAGACAATACAAAACATCATTAGCTCGGTTTAAAAACAATATTCGCAGATAGAAGGTTCCAGACATGATGAAAAACAAGCGTGTTTGTTTGGGCTGAGATCATTGTCATCTTTCAGCTTTAGTTCTTGGGTAAGGCACTTGAATTCTTTGAGCTGATTCTAAGTGTTGCTTAATGTTACAGCGTTGACAAAACAAAAATACTTGACTTTATCAACACATCTCTGGGCTGTGTCTTCACACTCAGAGACATTCTCAATACAGATGTTTCGTAACATCCCGTCTGCACTGTTTTGTGAAATGAAAACATAAAAAAAGAAGTATTAGGTGTTTACTTTAAAGATGCTGTACATTATATACCTTCATTGATTGATCTTGTGATTTATTTACATGTCTGTTTCTCTTTTCTCTGTTCCTTTCTGCACTGTACATGTCTTTTTAAAGAAGAAGAGAAAGGTGCTTTTCTTATTTAAAACATTTTTAATTCCGAGATTTTGACTCCCCAAAGTGACAGCATGCAATAGTGCCAAGTGTTTTCCACTGTTAAACGATCAATAGATCAGGTTTTTCTCAGAAAACACAGGCTTGTTTTTTTTTTGTCCTACAATAGTCCCCCAATAGAGGTGGTGAAACATGTCCTCTCCTCTAGTTCTTAGAAAACACTGCAACATCTTGCTGTCATGCAGTTCATTATTCATCAGTCAAACATCTCTCTCTTTTTGTTTCTCATGCAGGACATTGACTGGGTCCAGACAGAGAAACACGTTTTTGAACAAGCATCAACCAATCCGTTCTTGGTGGGACTTCACTCTTGCTTTCAGACAGAGAGCCGGTGAGAGGCGAATCTGTTTCCTTCAGCAAATCTCTTTTCAGTTGCACATTCAAAATAAGAAACCTTTGCCATAAAAAAAAGCAATCAATTTTGATTTTGAATAATGGAACAAGGTTGTCTCTTTCATGACTAAATGTCCAAGGTAGCCATTATATCTGTCACATACAGCACAAAAAACTAAAAAGAAAACACATCAGTTTCTCCTGCTCTCCATTCAGGCTGTTTCTAGTTATCGAGTACGTGAATGGAGGAGATCTCATGTTCCATATGCAGAGGCAGCGGAAGCTTCCAGAGGAACATGCCAGGTGCGTGCAAATAAAAAAACTTTACTTAATTATTTATTTGATGGTTTCAATATGGTAGGTCATTTAAATTATGTTTCTATGTGAGATAGAAAAAGGTCAAAACAATCATAAATGCACATAATAAAATGCAACTCACTGTATGACGTAAATAGTTGTGAAGGCAAAATAAATGGACACTTCTGTTCAAAAATGTGGGGCTGGTGAAATGTTTCACTTCTTAAAGTAGGTTTATCTGGGCAGAATACAATAAAAACAACAGAATTAATTGTAAAATATTATTTCTAGTGCTGTTAAATAGATTAATTGTGATGAATCGAGTCCAAAATAAATGTTTTAGTTTACATAATTTATTTGTGCGCATTGTTTAGGGCTGTTGCGATTCGTTGATTCTATTTGTCTATTTGATTTTTAAAAATCCTATTCTTTTAAAAATACCAGAAGTATTTCACGGACTAGAATCCATGAAACCAGTGTTGCCAAGTCTGTGGTTTTTCAGTGGAATTGGGCTACTTTCACTCTTTCCGCGGGATATTTTTCATGTCCATAGGTCGAAGTGACCCCGATAACGTGATATTTAACACATGGAATGCGCATTTATCTGGGGAACCCCACCAAAAAAACATGTATTTTACCCTAGCGAATGCTTAGCGAATGCTTTACCAGGAATCCCCCCCCCCCCGAAAAGCCATTGCACTAGTTTTGAATAGCAGTTGGGTGGGTTTTGCTGTGAAAACCTGGCAACCCTGCATGAAACGAAATGGCCAGATATTAAAGATTAAGTGGACATTTGCATTAAATGATGCTTGGTCAATATTAAACAAGTATTAAATCGCACAGTAAAACTGTAAAACAATTGTCAGGCCGCTGGTGCCCCATGCAGGCATTTGTTATAATGTTTAATGTACATTACCTCTATTATGTATTTAAACAATAAGTTATAATTATAAAATTATATAATTATTGTTTCCTAATGAATTTTTTCAATTTTCATTTTTTCTATACTTTGTTTAAATGGTTAAATAAAATGTTGTTATTATTACTAGTTTAATTAGCTACTAGTGAGCACAAGTATTGAGCCACTTTATTGCGTCAGGCCCATGGCATTTGCTCTGGCACCTTTAAAAACCGGACTCATCTGGGTAGTTTTGCTAACAAAATCATCCATCATAATGTTTGAAGCAAACCCACACATTTATTTGAATGCAGATCTCATACACTTCTATTAGGCTATATTACTCTGTCTATGAGGCAGGACGGTCTGTTAGATGATGACTCCTCCTCACCGAATCCTGTTACAGTGACTGATCAGAGCGCTTCTGTAATGCCCCCTTCACACGTCTGATAAACTGAGATCAAACACGGGCTAATTAGGTGAGTCAAGCGCGCCCCAACCAGCTCCATCAATATGCGTCCTGCACACCACACAAATGCAAATACACATGCTAATTACGGCTAATGAGCCCTACATATTCATGACTTACTCCTAAAGGTCTCATGAGCCCTTGCTGCGTACCGACATGAAGCAAACACTGCGGAGTGCCAGACGTGAAACCTGAGTGGAAATGTCACCTTTCATTTTTCCTACTTTGAACCTTTTTTCTTTTTAGCTTTGTTTATTTTTTTTTTTTCGAACTAGAAGCACGGATCCCGCTTGGGGAAATCTGGTGAAATTCTTTATATACATATTTATCTAATGTACTTTGTTAATTTCACATAAATATATTTACTTCTCTGCAATATTGACAATTGCTTGGTTTCTTTGATCACAGCGTTTGTGCTGAGAAGCCCCGCCCACTGTGAAATCTTATTGGTCCAATTCCACTCCTCTTAACTGAAGACTAAGTTTAAAAAGTTTTGATTGGATTTGTTTATATCCCGCCATTTTACTGTTATTGTTAGTGTAAAATGCTTTTTTGAGCACCCACTGCTGCTGAGTGATAAAGTAATAAATCAAAATAGATTTAAATATAACAAACTGCTTAAATTATAATACTTTTTCATGATATTAAAATGTTTTGCTGTATTTTTAATCAAATAAATAGAGTTTTCAATCAAATACAAATCTTACTCACCCTAAACGTTTGAATTGTAGTGTATTTGAGATCAGATGATGGCAACCCTGAAACAACAAACAGCACCGAACTCTGCTACTAATTTATAATGTTCCTTGTCTGTTCGATTACGTCATTAATTGATCTTTACCTCACATCTATGCCATATCTACATGTACAAGCTACTACTACATATACTGTAAAACATTACCTTGGTGTAAAGCTGCTGTGCAATGATATGTATCATGAAAAGTGCTATACAAATAAATTTGAATTGAATATTTGTGTTAAATGTTGTATTTCATCAATCCATCTTCAGTTATTGCTCATCTGTATATTTGATAATAAATATTACCTTTGACTTTTTTTTCCTGTTTCCTGCAGATTTTATGCTGCTGAAATTTGCATCGCTCTTAATTTTCTGCACGAGAAGAGCATTATTTACCGGGATTTAAAACTGGACAACGTATTGTTGGACCAGGATGGCCATATCAAAATTACAGACTATGGCATGTGCAAGGTAAAACCTACTGCTAATAGAAATGGGGTTAGACAGATCTCTGATTAAGTAAAAACATAGATATTTAAATATTGTTACAGGAGGGAATCAGACCAGGTGACACCACCAGCACATTCTGTGGGACGCCCAACTACATCGCCCCAGAGATCCTGAGGGGAGAGGATTACGGTAGGTGTGAATGAATACTCACTATCAGTACTGTATACAGTACTTAATACGATTACATTTTAGGAATTCTATGAAAAATCAATAAGACTAACTGTGCGTTCACAGCGCTGCCGGCGAGAGTGTCAAAATTCGTCCGGGCCGCTTTGTCAACGACGCTGTACAGAGATTGTTTGAATGCTCTGACGCTCTGACGTAGATTGAATGCTTGTCTTGTATTTAAAGGGGCCGCAAATCAAACAAACTTGT
>JAUMHP010000055.1:5803532-5853513 GCA_032361065.1 Enteromius trimaculatus | reverse complement strand
CTGTCTGTCTGTCTGTCTGTCTATCTATCTATCTATCTATCTATCTATCTATCTATCTATCTATCTATCTATCTATCGTTCAATTGTTCTATGGATCTTTTGTTCCATCCATCCATCTTAATTTCAATACATTTGAATTCTACTTTCTTAAATTCAAATTTAAGTTTAATGCAATTCTGCATCCTGTTTTCTCCCTCAGTTCAAATTTCATTTGAATTCAGGAATTCAGGCATTCTCAGTTCAGTTCCGAATGAAGTGCAACTTAAGTGCTTACAAATGAGGTCATCCAGTATCTTGGGGTGATGTGATATTTTCACTCTCCACGAGAAGCTCAAGATGCACTTCATTGAACTATGAACACTAACTGTTGAGCACACAATCATTGCAGTCTACAAGCCGATTGAAGTCAATTTGTCGGTAAACCTGTCACTCATAATTAGCAGAACGCAAGTGGGCTGCAGTCAGATGAACTGACAGACAGTAATCTATAGAGCCACGGCGGGTTCTTAGTTCAATACGAGATTTTCCAAGCAGGCTTCAAAGGAATGCAGCAGCCAGACACTTCAAAAGCAGAGCGAGCTCTGGAAAAGCCTGACGTCCCACGCGGTGGGGGAGAGGAGGAGGGAGAGGAAGTGATGGAAGCCTTTTTTGTTTGACGGATCTGGCAGACGAAAAAAGAGGGTGGGGGGTGAAATCCTTCCTTGTAAGAGATTTAGTCTTTTGGATTAAAGGACAGTGCGTCCAGAGTGGGATGTGTCTCAGAGCGCAGCGGAAAAGGATGAACTGGAATCCTTTGCGACTAGATACATGATTCCTTTTTACAAGCTCACACAAACGGCTTATAAAGGAACTTGGATTCCCAATGCATTATCTAGTTTTGTGTACACAAAATTGACAAAAAAGTATGGTACCAGTCAAAAGTTGCAGGTCAGTAATCATTCAAAAACCTTTCAAATGTCACAAAATATTTATTTTTCTTGAAAAAAAAATCCACAAAAACATAAAACAGCAAAAATGTTGAAGTTTTGAAGACCAAATCAGCATATGATTCCTGAAGGATCACGTTATACTGAAGATTGGAGTAATGTAGCTTTGCCATCACATGAATAAATTATATTTTAAAACATTATACTTACAGTATACCAAATATTACTGTAATTTTGACAAATCTTGTCTTATTGTGTATTTTTAATGACCCCTAATTAATTAAATGAATGAATTAATTAAAACTTGTTACCTTTCATAACAAATGTTCGCATTACTTTTTAAACAGGTTGTGTGAAAGGAAATGTTGGTAGTGTTACAGTAGTTGCGTTATCGGTGGAGTCCTAAAAGTTTTGAAAATGTAGAAATAGTACCCAAGTGTGCTTGCTTTCTCTCTTTCAAACAAGTTCCAACTCTGAAGAAACATTTGTGCTGTAAAGAGGCTTGTTTATTTTGGTCAGAGCCCAGATTGTCCGTCTTTCTGTGTTTCTTCCTCTGCGGCATCACACATTTCCCCCCTGCACGCCCTTTGAAACCCGAGCCTGATATTACGGCATAGAGGTGTCATTCATGTTATTTTAGGTTTCACTCTTGCTGGAGGCATTTCGACCCCACACACACCCACGTATAGTCAAGTGGCCCTCTGGGGACTTTATTCAAACAGACATAGCACAAACACAATTCGGCACTGATCCCGAATCTGGTGAAATATCAGTTCTTACAGAGCTTGTTATAGAGGAGAATTGTCCTCCACGGAGCGTGTTTGACAGAACGTGATAAACGAGTTTTGAATGGGTTCATCATTACGCCATAGAAGAGGTGTAGCACTATAGCAGCGCGGTATCCTCAACAGGCTGATAAAATAGATCAATGGATTCCTGAGGTTCTGAAGAGCCAGAGGTCTGATTTCAGCAAGAATGTTACCATCTCTTTAGACGTGTAAAGAATCGCTGCCAGTGCAGAAAATAGCCAAGAGGAGAAAGACGCCACTGAATTTCTCAATTGTACTGCAGTGAAATTCTGTCTGCCCACTGCTGAATTTAGAGCCCCCTTTGTGGTTAACCAGCCCCTCGACGCGGATGAAGAAAGGTTGTTGTTTCTGATGGGCAGTCTGCATTTACAGATGTGCTCATATAAATGTATATATATCCCCCGCAGAATCTGTAAAATGTGTGGCTATTTCAAAATAAATAAATAAATGGAGAATAATGACTCCGTACTGCCCTGTAGCATTTGAACCAATCAGCCCAAGAGGTACAGTAACTCAAACTATTCAACTCAAACTATGCGGGTCTGTGGACCCTTTCCCCCGAAAGGCAGCTAACACCTCAGGAAGGCAAAACAGGCCTCTGATTCTATTTCAACCGACTGATAACACCGGTTTAATGCTTGAAGGAATGTGAACAAAGCAACTCTGACTAGTTCTCCGTGTTGAAAAGACAATGGACTCTTCCCTAAATGAATTTACAGGAAAACTTTCTTTGAGTGAACAAACATTGTGTATATTGCTATTGTCTTGTGTATGGTAAACTGTTTTATGCATGTTTATGATAGATCACTAGCTAATATCACCTCATAATATCAACACATTTCCTGTTTGGTATCGAAGGACTCGTCTTCAGGTGATCTAATTGAGAGTGTATGTTGATATCTTTGCAACATTCAGTTTTTTATGAATCTCTTCTAATTTGCATATCAACTTCCAATCCAGCGCATATGCAAATGACCATGCTTAGAAACAAAGAGACATAAACTTTCCCTTCAAAGGATCAATTTGGCTCTTTGACCCACAAGAGGTGTGACCTCAACATGTTTCAAAAGGCCCCACGGCAGGGACCCACCTCGCTTTTTGCTTTTTCTGGATGCTGGACCCCCATCATGTCTCTAGTCTCCTGCCTAAACGCATCGGGTGGGTCTAGATGCAGCGCAGTCTTGTAAGACACTAAGATGAGGATTTAACTCCACAGCAACACCTAAGTCTTACACCAAGCCAAGGCCTCGACTTTTTTATATAACTCAAGATCCACGGATCGCGACAGATCTCTCTCTCAGCTCTCCTTTCATCTACCAATCATCAGAGTCAGGACATCTTTGGAATTCATCTCTTCAAACCAGGAAGAACATGATTGCCAAATCAAAACCTTGGAACCATCAGGACTTCGAGACTGCATCGGACCCTTGCCAACGAGGCAATGCAAGTATCGTACATTTAACTTAAACCATACAGAGGTTTAGTATTAGTTATGAAACCCTTTATGAATGGCCCTGATGGTTATACAGGTGGTCAACTGACTCTCTTTTCATAACTTAAATTTTGGCTTTTCCTAATGGTTTACCCTTAAGCCTTCTTTTCCCATGTGTGAGTGTATTTATACTTGTGTGTTCAGTTATGTGAGTTAACGTAGAGTTAATAAAACATTTGAACAAATTAAATGAGTTTCTGATTCTTCCTTGCAAATGAATGTCCCTTTACGATTTCGACCCTTGCTACATGCTCTAATGCAGTGCATTATGTTTTTCTGTGGCCACGAAAATATCCCTTCTTAGAGTTTATATGAACTTACACTATATATTTGCTGAATGAACATATATATATATTATAATAAATTTTTTTAATGTAATTATATATATATATATATTATATTATTCTATCATTTATTTCTTAAATATGCACATTATTATTTATATAAATATACACCGTACACTCATAGATTATATATAATAGTCAAACTTTTATTTTGGATGCAATTAATCATGATAGTCTTTAGTACTGACCCACAGTAAATATCTTAATTCTTAATTTCCCAGTCGACTAAGTAGTGAAAAGAAATATTAAAAATATCAGCTGTATGTAATCCGACCAGAAATAAAAGGTCAAATTAAGCGTACTTTTCTCGACAGTGTTTACAACTGTTAGCTGTTCACACATTATTACCTCCTTAGGTTAAATCTCTCTATAGTCCTCATTTGAATAAACATGTCAGTTAAATGAATAAATGTAGATGTGATGCCAGCCACTTTTTTTTTCTCTGCAATGCCTTATTAGAGTCTAATTTTTGCTTTGAGCCACAGTGTCCTGTAGAGTTGAATTGTGGCTCTTCTATTAATAATGTTGGTTTCTCTCCTCAGGGATGTGATAAAGAGAATAGACCAGTCTGAGTTTGAGGGATTCGAGTACATTAATCCTCTGCTGCTCTCCAATGAAGAAACCGTATGAGGGATGATGTTTCTCTGCCTGCGGCTCCACAAGACTACTACATCTGAGTTTAGCTCAGACTCAGACATGTGTCACAGAGAAGAACATTTCCTTAAAACTGTGTTAAAGACAAAAAGCAACACTAAGACTTCAAGTTTCGGACCCTGCTTGAGTTATTTTGGGGTTACACTGGAAGAAGAAACGACTGGAGGATCTTCACAAAACAAACTCAGAACTATTCCCCAAATTTCAGCTGTTGATTGTCTTCCTGCTTCCCAGCATCCTCTTTAATTTTCACGCCCATGTTTATGTGTGTGCGCGCACTGTTGCCTGGGACTCAAGTAGTTCCTTCGATTTGTGTGCCTGCGTCCATCAGAGACTACATTTCCCATCAACCCTAGCTAAATATGACAGTTCTAACTTAATGTGCACTTTTATTTTGTTAGATTTTTTTATGTTTTTGGATTTTCTCTTTAATCTTGTATGAGGCTCGTCCTCAAGCGAAACAAGAATGTATAATGTTTAAAGATAAAACAAATAATGTTGTATTATAGTGTAGGTAGCCAATCGAAGAATTTATGATGCCTTCTATGATGCAAAGTGGCACATTTTAATTCATGACCATGATGGTTTCATCCACAGTGGGTAGCTGTGCTTCAAACCGCAAGCTTTTAATCACCCATGTTGATTTTACAAAGTAAATGGGAGATAAAATGTGTTTTTTGAAGAAGTGCCTCAAAGATCCAAAATTCACCATGCTCAAAACTGCTCTGAACTCTACGTTAGATTGGAGTTGGTTGCACCATCCAATGAAAAGTGGGCTGCAGGTGTTATTATTATTGTTTTTTTTCATTACACAAACACACTGATGCATATGTTGAAAAAAACAAAACATTAAAAGGTAGACACTGAATGATCACAAAGCCCAAATACATCAGACCAGCAGCAATACAACCAACCTAGGTTTATTGGAAAAATGTTCCTCTATCAATTTGCGCAAAGTACAGTTACGGGCAGATTACTACTTAATAAGGACTTCTTTGCACACTTGAACAAAGTATGGTGCGTGATCTGTTATACATTTTAAAATTTGCACCACATAACCTGCTCCATATGTATGTTTTTCCCACACAGTAAACTTGCTCGGTAGCTCACCCGGTACAGCATTGCACTAGTCACAATAAAAGAGCTTAAATATTTGTAGAAGCTAGCTAAAATCAACCATACTTGCTTCATTTATATATAGAGTGACATGTATAGTTTTCAAATGCGATTAATGCATTAATCTCACCGTAAATTTAATTCACAAACCACTACATTACAAAAAAGGCAAGCAACATCAAACCCTACCTGATTTACATTTATCTATCTCAGATAAAACCAAATGCGTTTGTAACATTTCATGTTAAGTGTCATCAAAATATCATTTTGCATAAATGTCGCCATAGGCACGTTTTTTTCCAATGAGCCTGGGTTTAATATTACAATAGAATTCAACACAACTGCACACTACATTACTAAAATGGCTGCGCCTCTCTGTGATTAGGGGGTTTTGTGTTATTGTACTCATGTGATCTGTCAATAACGTGCTGTTTGAGACGTCGTGGAGAGAGCGAGAACACAAACAAGGGTTTGTACATCATGTCGCTGTTGTTGTGTGGTGGTAAAATTGTGCAACAGTGATGTGACTGAATCTCAGATGACCTAAACGCATGGTGCAACCGTCTTTGCAGTCGCAGTCAGCTGCTTGAATTTAACCCAATGCAACACTTAATGTCCAACACAGTTAGCGCAGAATGCTAATCTTATATCATCCGGTGAGCGGTTGAGTTCGGAATGGAGTTCTAGCCAACCACAGTACTTGTAGAATTTACTGTATTCTGTCTACTATTTTTATTAATAGTAGATGAAATGATTGTCGATATTCCACGACAAACACTTTTCAGACATTAGCAGGCTACACTTTCACGTTACCTTGTGCTGTTGCATATGAGCAACTAAGATTTAGTATTTTTAAATCAATTTAGTGTAAAAATGCTGTGAGTGTTAACAGTATAGTGAGCAAAAAAAAAAAAGAAGAAATGGAAAATCAAGTTGTGTGTATTGCATTATGGGATATGTTATTCTGCGCTGTGTGTGTCTTGGCAAACGTAGTAGGTCATCTGGGTATCCCATGCATACTGTGCACAGTATACATACTGCAGAGAGTAGCATGTTAATAGTACACTCCTACACGCCACTAAACCGTCATGTCTATTTAAATTCCAAGCCACACAAAAAAGCTCTTAACTTCAAAATCCGTAATTTCCCTTTAAAGAGAGAAACAGCCAATCACAGGCTAGCTTGACTGATTAATCCCTCACAGTGATAAGGTATTGTGTTATTAAGCAACTAGATATGTTTTCAATCTTCCATTGCATTTAATCTCCAAGTTTTGTTATTTTTGTTCCCCTCTTTTCCTGAAGAGCGAAGACGACACTCTTAGATGTGAAGGCTTTGATGAAATCAGACCTGTATGAAGAATTGCCGCCATGTTAACAGGATTAATTAGCTGCTTTTGTGTCAGACAGTTGTGAGATTAGCAGACGGGCTAAGAACAAAGAACGGCCCAGGAGATAATAAACGTGACGAACGCAACGATAACGAGGCCGAGAGCAAAGCCAGATTTCCCCATCGCTGTTTTCAGCTCTCTAATGATAGGGCCGTTGCTAGATTTGCAGGTTTTTTTTAAGGTAAAGATGGTCCTACACAAAATTTGCTTGATTTTTATTCCTGTACGCCAATGATTATGTTTGAAAAACAGGTACTGTGGTATATTACAAAGGACCAAGTGATACATCATCTTCATCCGAACGTAATTTTCCACCAGCTTGAGCTAATGTACAGAACCCACGTGAAATGGTGTCAGATGATTATGATTGTCCTTTGTTAGGGTTTTATTCATGTTTATATTTGAGCTGGAATTAGTTTGGGATAATTGTAAATATCTGTAATTTAACCCTTAAAATTTTCACAGAAAAAAAAAAAAAGAAATAAATCTGTTTCTGCATCATTATAAGAGATATCTGAATCCAGTGTCCTAGCCGCTAGTCTCAAACGTGGAGCCCAAGACTGCAATACAATAGTTCCTGTCCCTGAAAACATTTTAAGAAATTTCTATTATTTATCAACTTGCCAAATACAAAAGCTGTCGCAAGCTGTTTTCTGCTTTTGTTTCTTTTTGGGTTCTTTCCTTACGTTGAGTCCAAAGCAAATAATGCTCTTATCGATGTGCTACAGGGGAATACTTTTACATTTGAAGTGTTTGTTTTATAAATTATTGTAAAAGAAAGCTCTAGTAGAGTTTCTGTGGGCTGAGGGTGGGAGAGAGAGATGTGAACGTGTCTTTGGTTTTATGAAGTTAAGTCTTAAGCATCTTAGATAACAACTGTAAATCAGTAAATGTTCATTGTACTGACTTCACATTTCCTGTCTCATGATTTTTGGGTGTAAAGGGGAAAAAAAAGAACAGAGAAGAAAAGCACTGGTCTGTGAGAGAGCACTGTCTTTATTGCACAGTGCATATTTATCAATCAGATTTTATAGGAGGTATTTTAAGGAATAGAAATTGCTAAAAATGTACTCACCGTCAGGCCATCCAAGTTTCTTCATCACAACAGATTTGGAGAAGATTCGCTTTACATCACATGCTCGCCATTCTCTTCAGTGAATGGGTGCCGTCAAAATTAGTGTTTTAACAGCGGATGAAAACGTCACAATAATCCACAAGTCATGTGCTTGTAATAAACATAAACATAAACCATATTTAACTTTTTTTTTTTTTTTTCTCATTTCAAAAAACTTCTTCCGGTAATCTAATCTGAATCAGGCGAGAAATCTGCACAGATCAAACAGTTTGCCTCACGTGAAAACTAAGATAGTTTTAAATAAATATATCAGAGGGATTTTGATGTGAGAAGACAACAGGGGATTTTCTCATTCTGACGGCACCCATTCACTGCAGAGGACCAATTTATCAGCAATAGATTTATATCTAAATTTCTCCAAATCTGTTCTGATGAAGAAACAGACTATTGGGTAAACTATTCCTTTTCTGGTCATTTAAAGTAATACTTTTCAAGCACATGCAACATAAAGGAAAACACACATATCTAAAATAATATAACAAAATTGTCCTTGTCATCACCAAATAATGTCTTCATGCATCTCTGATAAACACTGTGCCAGATGACCATCACATTGCATTAGGGTGAACCTAGAAGAAAACAAAAAAAAACATTTTTTAACAAAAGTGAGCAACACACATACACACAATCCAATACAACATCACTTAAGAGAAATCGGTGCTCGTTCCAGTAATATGTGGTCTGTAAACCTAAACACAAGGGTGCTACAGAAAGACTGTTTCTCTCTTGCGCAATGAGCTGTTTTGGAAACAAAATAGGATTTTTGAGTCACGATAAGTTATTGATCCCTCACTGTCTCTCAAAAAACAATTTGGGAGTAGTACATGTTGATGTAAGTTTTGGACTGTAGAGAAGCTGTTTACAATGTAGCTGATCCCCTGATATCACTCAAAAAGCATTTATCTGAAAAAGCTTCAATAATTCATGCTTCTCATATCAGATACTCTCTAGGTATCCAACAATTCTTAACATGCACCGTTAGAATTCATGCGCATTTTCTAGGATTAAAGATTTTTCGCTGGCTTTTTTGTAGTAGCTAACTCAATTTATAGTAATTTACTATAAAAAACAAACCACTCAGGAAAAGTTTGTTGTAGTAAGCCGTCGGCTAACAAGCGCACATAAACTGCGAGGTCACCGGGTCTCAAATTTGACTTGCCGAAGCCCGACAGATCCTTTCCTCCTCCCTAAACGCCACTCATTTCTAAGCGCATTCATTTGTTTGTGCTCCCTTTCCCTTTAAGACTCCTTCCTTTCCTCTCTAATCCCTTTTCCAACCCAGACGGCTTGATGCTTCCCAGCAGCAAACCTCAAAACCATTCTGTGAATCTACGCATGCCAACCCACCCCTGATTCTCCTTCATCAAGATTTCCATCTCTTCACCAGTCTTGCCCTCGGCTCGTATCGACGCCCTCGGAAACTCACTCTCTATATCTGTCTGTCTTTCTCTAGACAAGAGCGTTCATTGTGTCTCTCTCACGGGGCCGCCTGTGTTCTGCTGTGCTCTGCAGTCTGGCCAATGTACACACGGCGGGCAGAGAGTGGGCAGCGGCGCACGCCAGCCCTGCGCTCACAACAAAGTGCTGCCTTGTTCTGCGAGGTTCGCCGCTGCCCACCACGCCAAAGGAGCACTGCTCTCAGACCTCGCAAGAATCTGGTGACTTTTTGACCCGTTTTGATGAATAACTGTCCTTCTTAGAGTTTCTCTTCCTGCTCTCTCTAAGTACACTCACAGTCGCCGTGTTTCAACATAGAGTTTCCTCTTTCTGAGAAGTGCTCCAAAGTTCACGAGCAGAAAGGTTCATAAACAGCTTTTTTGGAGAGTTGGCAATGGGTAAAGATGACAGCAAGGTGAAAATGACACCTATAAAAGCCTGTAGCACTGGTGTATGAATTTATACTGTTCCATTGAGTTTTTTAATTTTAAAGCATATAAATCTGCAGAGGAAATTTGTTCATTAAAAAAATTACTATATATATATATATATATATATATATATACACATATACATACACACACACACACACATATATATATATATATATATTTATTATTAATGTAGGTCCAAGTTAGTTTCTGCATGTACTAATAACACTTATGGTTTCAGTTATTAATATCAATGAACAAACAATAATACTAATACTAATAATATTATATCGCCTTGAAAATGTATAAATGTAAGGAATTTTTATTATTATTATTTATTAGTCAATGTTAATTTAATATAAATAATTATAATTTATTTTTATTTAATATAAAATAAATAATTTATATAAAAGGATTACAAGTACAAATATTTGATGTAGTCTCTGTTAATAACAACAAAAAAAGTGCAATTATATTAAAAATAGAAAAATGCATTTTAAATCAAGTTACATTGCAAGAAGTCAA
Organism: Enteromius trimaculatus; assembly: GCA_032361065.1. NCBI lineage: Eukaryota > Metazoa > Chordata > Actinopteri > Cypriniformes > Cyprinidae > Enteromius > Enteromius trimaculatus. The sequence goes on along the minus strand of JAUMHP010000055.1, from coordinate 5,843,254 downwards.
CTTTCCAAAAGTAATTCTGTTTTAAATACTATATTTGCGTTATCGTAGCAGTGTATCCATCTGTACGACCTCATTATTGTTTAGGTCCCAGATTTCAGTGTTATGTGTCGTGTAATACTTTGCATACTTCATACTACAAATCAACAATAACAGCTGTTTGACGTTGCTATGTGCATCAATCAAAATACAGAATCAAGTGTTCATCGAATAAATATAAATCCCATCTGAACTGGGTCCTTTGCTCTACATCTGCAGGGATGACCTCACATCCAGGAGTGAGTTACATAAGCGTGGCTGTGATATCCATCTCGCAGCGCTCCACCAGCACCCAAGGCGCAAACACTCAAATCCATTTCATTTAGGGAAAATAAAATGTCTTTCTCCAGCAAATGACTAATTTTATTTTGGCCGTTTGAAAGAGGTGATAGAATGCATGATTCGATCCACCAACACTTCATCTTACAGCCTAGTGAAGCTGCTTTGCCAAGAGGTTCATGAGAGTGGGAGCATGTATGTTCTGGCTTTACCTAAAGAGCCAGCTAAACATCTCTAGTGCCAAAGCTGATCTCAGTCTTCCACTCTCTGCTGTTCCAGAACATGCATCTACTCCACAGCGAGAGCAGATCTCATCCCCTGCATCCTCACTTGAGTTGCTGTTATTTTTAATGGGCTTTTAAGAAATGAGAACTTGGTTGAAGAAGAAAAAAACTTGTAATACAGGTGTAATTGTATTCACAACGATTTCTAGTTGGTTTTTTTTTTTTTTTTTTTTACTTCTCTGGCCTTGGAGCAGCCAAAAGCAATGCTAAATTGAGGAATGCTGGGATATTGTAGGTTTTATGCGTTGGATATTTCGTGGCAGTCACCCATTGGGACATTTTGAGTTGTTGAAGAATTACATACGATTGATTTTGTTGTCATTCTTGGTTCTGCATTGTGAAATTAATCAACTTTGTGGATTTTTTGACCTATTTAAATGAAATGTTCACTCACCCTGCAGGAAATGGCATCAGACACATTGGACAGCACTCCAGTCCGGATCCAGATCCTGCTCCAGATACTTCTCCTCCTGATGTTGCTCCCAGTTCTGATTCAGATGCTAATCTAGATTGTTCTGTTCCTGATTTTATTCCCAGTCCTGATCCAGTTGCTGTTCCGGATTCTTCACATACTAATTTTGTTTCCAGTCCGGATCCAGATGCTGCTCCAGATCCTTCTCCTCCTGATGTTGTTCCCAGTTCTGATTCAGATGCTAATATAGACCGTTCTGTTCCTAATTTTATTCCCAGTCCTGATCCAGATGCTGTTCCAGATTCTTCTGTCCCTGATTTTTTTCCCAAGTTCGATCCAGATTTGGATCTCAATTCAGATTTACTTTCTCTTGAATCTGTTCCCACCCGTGGTCCAGATCCACTTGCTCCATGTTTTTTCCCCATGCTTGAAACTGCTTCAGATATTGTTCTTAGCCGAGATCCAGATCTTCCTGAACCTGTTTTCACCCCCTTCCCTGCTCCAGATTCTGCATCCAATCCCACTCCAGATTTTGCTCCCAGTACCAATCCAGATCCTCTTGCTCCTGATTTTGCTCGTTGACCTGCTCTTGATTTTGCTTTCTGCCCAGATCCACCTGCTTCTTGTTTCGTTCCCATGTCTGATACTGATCCTTCTGCTTCCGACATTGTCCTTAACCATGATCCAGATCCTCCTGCACCTGTTTTTGTCCCATTCCCTGCTCCAGATTCCACCCCCAATCCTTCTCCAGATGCTCTTGTGACTTCTAGTATTTCAGAGACTTTCACCACTTGGTCAAATTTCTCACGCTGTTTGTCTGACAATTCAAGTCCCTCAACACAATTGACTTTGTCTTCTAGGTGGCGCTGTTGAGCTGTTTGTATGTCACATACTGACACTCTCTCCTGATCAGGTGAAGATGCCTGATTCTCTTGATCAGCAATGGCTGCTGGACTACACTCTTCAACGTTCTCGGCTGCTGGAGGTTGTGAAGGGTTCTTGACCCCATTCACTGGAGGTGGGTTGCTTACAAAAGATGGAGCGGGCAAATCTGGAGGGGAATTAACATCTTCATCTGTGCTGCACCACTTCCAATCACTTACTTTTTGTACAGTAGTTTTCTGAAGAAATCGAGATGAAATCACACTGTATTACACACATGATCACACTCATGAATTAGACCCTTCCTTTAGAAACCTAATATACTAATTTTACACAATATGTAAACTAAGCCCAGACTGACATGTGACCGAGAGCCAGTGAAAAACAACTGATGCCAGAAAACCATTATATTTGCATATTTTTCAACAAAAACAAAGAAATATATTAATTTGCTTTTTTTAACATAGCATTATTTTTAAAAGATAAACGCTAAGGAAATTATGTTTACTTGGCACATAGGAAACAAATTATTACACAGAATTACTAATATATATATATATATATATAGTAAAGGTCAATGACAGGAGGTGCTTATTTATCTTGTGAAAATTTGGATTGTCACCCTCAGGAGATTACACTGCACATTATATATTTTATAATAAAAAGAAAACAGAATATAAAGTTTTATTTTTGTAAACCTGATAGCAAAAGGTCCAATTTAAACTAAATTATTTCTATTTGTTTAAAAAAAAAAATTAATTTTATGTACAATCAACAAAATTATTTAAATATATTTTAAACTAAAATTCTGATTCTTGCTTTATGATTTTTTCTGTTTGGGATTTGTACCTCAAATGTTATTTGTTGTATGTTTTTAAGTAACGAGACACCAAAGTTGACCCATTTCATGGAAAATGTCATTTATTAAATAAACATGTTGCCCAGGACAACACACCACAGCCTTGTTGCCAATTCTGGAAAGGACAATTCAGTACTGTCCATCCTCTCATCTCCATGGAAAATAACATCGAGCCTACTTTTCCCATGTACAGAGGAAAATCTGAGATTCAAGCTCACAGAGTGAGTGGGTGGGTCCTGTTTTTAAAGTCAGTGATATATTACTGGATATTCGTAAGTGACATTTTGATGAAGGGAATCAAGTGTTTAGGATGTGACGGTATAAGGTCATAACTAGACCTTAAAGTGTTGATTTGCATCTAACATCCATTTCAGGACAAAATGCAAGAATAATTTACACTATATAAAATCGGGTCATATAATAGTACGAGACCGAATACTACAATGTACAGATCTACAAAAACAGAGCCCCTCCCTCTTCCATGATAACCACTGATGATAAGCTGATGTTTTACCGTGGATGAAGGTGGGGGGAGCTGTGGAATACATTCGTCCTCATCAGACTGTATGGCTGGGCATAAAGCTCTCAAGGTAAGAGCCCAGAGTCTCTCCACATCACTCAATTCAGAACTCTCCCACCATTTCGCCCTGCAGGATTGAACAGAAAATATTATTGAGTAAAAGTATAATCACAACACGTTGCTGAAAAGTATATTATATTATATTATGATGAAGTGAGCTCGATTTGCTGCGAATTAACTGACTTCGTACCTGCCTGTAACGTTAGGTGTTTTGCTGCAGCTGCTGTCCTGTTCTGCGCTCAGACTGCCATTTGACTTTTTGATCGTCGTCTGCTGCTCGCATCTACTCTCCTCAATCACTGATTTCTTCCTCTTTAGTTTAGACATCGCAGTCATTCGGTTGTAAACGCCGCATCAAAAGCACATGGCTTATCCAAACACTGAAAATTACGCGGGAGTTTCTTTGAACTACTTCCGTGTGCGGCACAAAAGTTTTTGGGCGTTATAGCTGCGCACTAATTGCGCAGTTTGAATGAAAACAGTTTAAAACGTACGTTCTCTTAATTAATTTATTAATTCAGGTGGAGCCTAATGTTTTCAAGGCATCAATATACATACATGCAGACAGTGGTATTTATCTTCTACTCTAAAATTCATACGTTACCTGAATTAAGTCTTAGTACGCATACAAAAAAAATTAGTAGTATGTGTGTTTGTTGTATTACATGTCATCATATCAACGAAATTATAAAACGTATGTAATCAACAGTTAGACTAACTTCTGTTTTTTCATTGATTTATTCATCTGCTCTAGGAATCTTCTCTGTGAGATTAAAATAAACTATCCTTGTTGATACATTTATCAAATTCAAATTGATAATGAGAGGAATTTGGGACCTTAAGCATAAAAAATGCACAAAAACTATAACTGGAAATGGTCGTTCAGTGATTGTGCAGTGATGGAAGAAACCCACGAATGCATACTATCAACGTCACTGCATTATGAGGGAACATATGTAGGGGAAAAAAACTAAGAGGTGGTTTCTGGTGGCCACCACCGAAATAAATGATGCATACGAGGTGCCTCAGCTCTGGGCTCTGGAGAGGCTGAGGCAAGGTTTGGAACCGTCTCTCTCCTCTGGATGAGAATTCCAGAAGGTTCTAATGCTGACACTGATGGTTCCATAGCCACACAGTGAGAGAGTACAATAGCAGATGAGTTTTGAATAAGTCTGTTCAGGGATGGAGCCGGGGAGACGGCATCCAGGAAAGAGCGCTTATGTCATTAGGACTTGTGTGAGGCAATGTTGTGAGCCGTCACCATGGTTGCCTGATGAATGATGAAAAATGTAAAAATAGCGGGCGCTGCCCAAGCCCTTCCAAAAGCGAGCTTTGTCAATGCACTGTGGAAGAAGTGTGAGGTGGCAAAAGGAGAAAAAGAAAGAGAGAGAGAGGAGCTAAAGAATGGATAATGTGCTGGAGAAGATGTTTAATTCCGGGATAGCTGTTTTGACAAATCCACAGTGTGTTAGAAAATGTGACACAATGATAATGAAAATCTAATTAAGGAATTCTCAGTGGTCTCTTTTTCAATATCTTTTTGATATGATATGACAAATCTGTAAATATTTATGTGATGTTTGAAGGGTGATGTATAGACTATGTGTCTTTTTCTTTTTCACCTGATTAAATTATGTCATGCAACATATCTGTTGTCATTTGTGTGAATCATGCCCATTTGGGTGAAACATGAATTTATATTGCTTTGTGGCTGTTTGACCACCATTTATCATTACCGTGTAAGTATTATATGGATCTGAATAGAGTTTGGGCCCATTTCAGAAAGGAGGATAAGTGAAAACTCAGAGTATGTTAACCCTGAGATAAGGAAAACTCTGGGTTTTCCGTTTCAATATGGCAGGTTTGTCAAACTCGTGAAAGCAGGGTGAGTCAAGCCTGTTTCTGAAAGAGAGCTAACTTTTACTCAGAGTCAGTTACCATGGTAACTTTCTCTGTGAACCTAACCTGTTCAGGAGCTGGTTTTATTCTCTAAATAAAAGTTTCTGTCGATCTCCTCCCCTTTTTTAAAGACGAAGCTGTATTTCTCGCCTTAGCCTTAGTCATTCAATGCCCACATTTCAGTCACAAAGAACAGTGTTACGAGAATGGCTTGTCCTTTTTTGCAGGATCCCATAGATGAGGAGGCTGTATTAATTCAAAGAGAATTACATTTACGCTGGGCAAGGATTTTGAGACCCAGAGTGGATTTTTTAGTCTTTTCCCCATAACGTTACATTTTTATTTGAGCGTTACCGTTTTTCATTGCTATCAATTACATATATCCATAATCTAATCCGTTCTTACATCACTAACGCCATGCTCTTACATCCTGAGCAGATGCAGACTATGTGCAGCTTTACAATTCTTTGCGAATGGAAGCTTTCTGTATTGGGATGTGGAGTAAGTAAGGCCACTGTATGTATTTGTTAAAAAACCCTTACCTGATTGAATTATGTTTTTAAATTTCATTTTCAGCTGCTGCCATGTTCTTTTAATATCTGCAGGATTGCACCTACATGACAATTAGATTAGATTCAATAACAGTTTTAAGTTTTACCTTTTGATATTACTGCAAAAAATAAATAATTAGCTTCAATTCACTGACCTCCAGCAGGGACATGTACTGTAACTAGATTAATGGGATTATTACTCGTTCTAAAAACTATTTATTAGTACTGCTTACATTCTAAATGTCATCAACTTGATCAATAAAAAGGCAGACACACAAGTGCACTTTTAAATCTTTTAAAAACTCAATTTGGGAAATGTTACCTTAAACTGATCAACGTGTGTAAAAGTGGGAACCTTACATTAAACATTTCCACTGAACATTAAGTTAAGGTTATATGCATTCTTGTTTTTTCAAATTTGTTGTAGAAACAGTAGCCTATTTTATGTAATTTCATGCAATTTCATCTGAAGAAACGGTGAAAAGTCAATAAACGTCACACATTACATTACTTATTTTTTATTATACTTAAATATTTGAATAATTTTTTTCCCACTCAAACTGTCTCTGTTTCACCGATGCAGTGGTGTTGCTTTTATTTTTAAATATGTGCTCATATTTGCTATAACTTTGCTATCTCTTTTTTTTTTTCAGGTGTTGTCATGTTGACTCATAATATCTGCGCTCCATTGATAATGCCTTTTTAGAGTCGTGTTGTACACGCTTAACTCTGAATTAGTCTACTCAGAGTTGATTGACCTAACTCAGATCAGCTTTTCTGAAACTGAAAACTCTGAGTTGGTTGAACCTCCTTACGGAAACAGGTCCCTGCTGTGATTGTTTTTGTTGGTCAACCTGGAAGTTCTCTCACAAAAACCCCAATAGGATTTTTCCTTAGGCTTTTGGACTATGCAGAAACTAATGTCTGTGACCAACAAAGATTTGATTCATACAAGTTTTGTCCATTATGATAATATTCAGAAACATCAACACCATTAAACTTTCAACAACAGATGAATGTGTGTACACAACCACCCTACAATGATAAAGATCCACCCAGTAGTTTTCTTTTGATTTAATAAAAATAAGTTGCCCCTTCTGAAATCAAGCCATTCTCAAATGCATGTCGCTGTGGCGTAACACAGACAGAGGCCACTCCCACAATAGTTGATTGACAGCAGCGGGTCACACAGACTGAACTGGTGTCTTACCTCAGACCCGCCCTGAGTGAACCTCATCAGACCGAGACAGAGACAAGCAAGACTCCTAAGAGATTGAGGTGTTTTGTTGGTGAATGTATTAATGAACACAGCAGTAGTCATTTACCCCCGACATCTGAGAGACTGAAGACACGGAGGAGTAACGTTACCTTTGGTTCTGAAGGGGAAGTACACAGAACAGAGTGATTTCTAAAGAGCTGTTTTTGACAAGGTAAAATTAGTGGGTTTTTTTACATTATCTTTGAGAAATTTCAAAACAAAGTATATTACAAACTTTCCATTAAGACCTTAAAGAATCATATTAGCTTGTGGAAAAAAGGAAAAAACCCTGAAAGTCAGAATATTTACAATAGTTTAACAAGTATAAACACAGTGAAAGCAGACTAGTAAGTAGATGAGTTTGTTTAGCATGATTCGTTTTAGTTTAGCTATTTGTTAGCAACTGTCTTTTTCAAGACTAGTAAAAGCTATTTAAATAACACAAAGAAGGAATTACTGATTTATGTCATAGACTAAAATGAGAAAATATATTGAGCTTATGTTCAGCAAAGATGTTATATCAGGCATTTAACCAAGAACCTTTTGAAAAAACCATTGACTTTAGGATGGAAATGCTAAAATGCAAACTCATTTCCAGATTTTGGCCTATAAAACTATGCAATTTCTGCAGGACTTTTAAGTATAAACGAACAGAATTATGGTGCTTTTGTCGAGTGTACACAGAATTTTCATTTTTGAGTGAAAGGGCAGTGTATATTTTTTAGTGCCTCACAATCGAAATTCCACAATTAATAACAAGTTTCCTGAACGCTTCCCTTTCCTGGCATAGACATACAAATTGTTGCTTTAAAAACCCCATACCAGTTTGGGAACTGATCCTTACATGATCCATGACCTTTACACTCTGGATGTCATTGTAAAGACTGTAAGTCACACCAGACTCTGCATCAGTGGCGTTAGCAATTTGAGCAATGTTTTGACCTCACCTCAAAGCCACATAATTTGCTTACCCAGAAGTTGCAAATTAAGCTGAACTAGTAGGAAGTATTATCGAACTTTTACAAAATCGACAGACATCGCCTAAGTCGCTGTTCACAAAATGAGTCTGGCAGAGATCTTCTCAATCAGTATCTGTTACCAAACCTTTGCTCTGCCAAGCTGCCAGTATGTAACCGGAGGAGTTGCGTCTCCGGCTCCGGCTCCGGGAAGAGATGTGGGCACGTCCTCTCACCAGAATGATTAAGCCGCGGGTCTGCCCTTTCTCCAAAAGGTCACGGCTCTGATGGGTTTGACTTGTCAGGCAGCTGGCACAGGTAGCACTGGCACAAACATCAGCATGTATCACTGCATATAATTCTGCTTCTCAAAAGCTGAATAAATGGCAGTAATGCAGCACTTATCTTTGGTTTCTTCTTATCTGAGCCTAGCAGATATATTTTGATCCTGTTTGTTAAGAGGGTGGTGGCGTAGCTTGAGCAGAGAAAACTGGCTGTCAACAACACCACACAGCAAATCTCTCTTAAACCACTCTGAGTGCAGTTCATAACCTTTTAATTGCAACCTACCAAATCAAATATTATTATTCACACCTTTTTGTACCATTTTTGTCTATCTCTTTCAGAGTAAACAAGTGGTGGATTATTTTTATTTGAAATAAAATAAATGAATTAGCAAGTCTGATTCACTGATTCCCACGCTGTTACCAGTGCATGAAAGCAAACAATCATAATGCGACTGCCATTTAAATTGTCACTGCATAAATTTAAATAGGTAGTTGACTCTTCTGCAATGTCATGACGCCTGCAGAGAACACAACCAATCCAAATGCATTTTCTTTTTAGGGGTCTGGTTAATACAAACCTGTTGTTATAGTCACAAAATGGATTTTTTCCCCCCTGCTTTTCTGCTATTTACGGCTGTCTAAATAAAGCTTCTATGTGCTGCTCTGACTCTAACTAGTGTTTGTAGCCAACAAAAAGGAATTCAAGGACAGAAATACTGAAATGTATTAAGCGATCAGCCTTAATGGGATAAAAAGAGTTTGTTTATGATGTTTTTTGATTGTGCCTCCATTATGATGGATGAGTAATATTTGGCATTTTGAAACAGCCTGCACAAAAAAAAAAAAAACACTCATCCAAAAAGAGTTTCGGTCAGCAGTTCGTGTTCACACCACCCATTTGAATATATTTCCATATATGTGCAAAAATGCGAGAGACAGCAGAGACTTAATGATCATATTTTGGTCAAGCTTGCAGGGCTTTTCCAAAATCCATGACGCAAATCCAAATAAAACTTTTGTAAGAAGGAATCTAAGGCGCTGTTAAAAAGAAATTCCCTTCTCTCATCACATTATCATGAAGATGTAAGATCAGATCACTTATAGACTTTTGTGGAAAAACTGAAGCTATATAAAACATTTAACATTAATGTAAAACGATTCCTGGAGTATGTTTTACAAGAAATATACTGGCCTATTTCAGTGCTTTTCCGTAAGTAATTGTACATTTTAATACCAATTTTGTGAGTAAAATTGTTTTTACACCAATTTTGTTTTTTAGTGTATCTGAATGAAGAACTTGTAACACATTCGACTCAATATGAATGCAGATAAAATGTTATTTATACAGTATGAGTCTTGTTTTCATAGCAGGACATGTTGCTCCATTTTATCCTGTGCATTAGTCTCTTATATTTGAGAGACTGAAATGTAATGTAATTTTTTTCTCTCTCTCTCTAATTTTGCACCCTTTCCACAAATGGTTGAATTGAAGCAATGCATCAAGGTCTATTTGTCCCATTGTGATCTGCTTGCAGTAACATCCCCTTGGAGCTAGAGGGAGCTACCGCAACAGATTACATTGACCTCATGCTTGCGTTGGACTCAATCTAAAGAGAATTATTAATAAATCATTGGCATATGTACAGCACTCTAGTGTGACAGGAAATGTGAATGAAACACTCATAAACACAAGAGGTGAATATATAGGTCACCATATTAAAGTTAGTGAATCAATAGTGCATTATATGTCTGCAATGACATAAACCCAAAATATTGTAATAGTGGCTCTGAAATTTGTTTTGGATAATTAACATCAATTTACTATGAAAACATAATTATGAGGAGAATGAGGATGCAATGAGTGATGTTATTATTGCTTGACCCAGTTGCTTGATATTATTGGCAAAACATTACAGTTGGTTTGTCATATCATACGAATATCGTGAAGGGACATGTGTGTGTGTTTATTAGTCATGTAGTCCAAGTACTTTCCCAGTTCAGTCTGCTGTACTAGTTTCAGTCCAGAAGTCTCAGGAAAACCAAAGCTTACAAACTCAGACCACAGTCAGTCTAAATTAGAGCGTCTGTTTCAGACTCCACCCATCAACCCACTGATTCAACACACTGCCCTGCCTGCCTGCAAAATGATCTTATTTCCTCCCCCCTTCATTTCAAATGTTCATTGTACAAATGCACAGTTTTGCAAACCGTGTGAGGCTTAGTTGCAGGCTTATTTGAAATAAAATAAAGGTGGTGCCACTGTGCACTCTCAGACATAAACGTACAAAAACTGTCAGTGGGGCGGTTTGGAAAGGAACATGTTTGTACCTAAAGGTTCCATTGTGGTACCTTACTTAAGTGTACATATTTGAACCTAATAGGCTTTTGTACCTTTATTTCTTAAAGTGTGACAACCTGTGATGTGTTTATTAGCTGAAATTAGACAAAAACGCTGACTTACACTAATTCAATACACTTATGGTAAAACCAATATATTCAAAATATCAGAGTAAGCTAACAATGTTGCAATTTGAGAAGACCGGCAATTCAATAAATTTTATACAAAAACAGAGCTGATGAAACTGTTTTGTTAAACGTGTCAGTTTTATTATTCCCATCATTTCATAATTCATATTTATTTTGTTTGTGTTGTCTAGTTTAATATTTAAGAACTGTCTAGACTGACAGTATTGAAAATGATCACAATCATGCTAGTAAAGCCGTGTCCGTAAATTAAATAAATAGCATCTAATAAATCGAAGTTTAATTACATAAATAAATATAATTAATTAATTAAATATCAGAATAATGCGATAAATTACTCTGAATAAAGTGAAGTTTATAAATAAAACATGGATGAGGTGTTTACAAATATACATCAGTAATATTACTAGTACAGTGAGTGTCTCTCTACAGCAGTGGGGAGTGAAGGCTGGTTCTTGGAAGAGCCACAGCCTGCGGAGTCAGTCACATTCTTGGCTGGGATTCAATGACTGAGCCAGACACACACAAACACTGAACGAGAGAGAGAGAGAGAGAGAGAGAGAGAGAGAGGCTGTGCTCACTGACTCAGTCATACTGAACTGCAGGGGCAGAGGAGCGGAGGCGACGCGCCGTGTCCGGCTGCAGCGATCTCTACTTGCAGCAAAAATACTGATTTAAAGTTGGCGGATTGTGTATTCGATTCCTGAATTTGACGTGGGACAAGTTCGGCTCCCCCGTGGGATAGTTTTGCTGCAACTTGCGCGCTTTTGCCTGTGTTACACTTGAGTTTTCCGTACGCGTCTGTCTGTGGATATGGACAGAAGAGAGCCCGCTGCAGGGGAAGAAGACGCGCCGGTGGAAACCTTCGTCTGAGCGGGGATTTGATGAAGCCTTATCGGCCTTCTTGCGCTTGTTTTCACAGACTTGGATTTCGAGACGCGGAACCAGGACCTTTGAGTCGTATTTCTCACCAGACGATCGGTTTTAACGACAACGCGGTGCGCGAAACATGGAAACAGTAGCGCGACAGAGTTTCCAGCCTCACCCGGGACTGCAACAAACTCTCAAACAGTTTCACCTGAGCTCCATGAGCTCTCTCGGCGGACCGGCCGCGTTCTCGGCCAGATGGCAACACGACCTGCTCTTCAAGAAAGACGGCAAAGACGTCCCGGAGCCCATGCTGCACCTCCCCCCCATGCAGCCTCCTCCGGTGATGCCCGGGCCGCTCTTCATCCCGTCCGACCGCTCCACCGAGAGGTGCGAGACGGTCCTGGAGGGCGAGACAATCTCGTGCTTCGTGGTGGGCGGCGAGAAGCGCCTGTGCCTGCCGCAGATCCTCAACACAGTGCTGCGGGATTTCTCGCTCCAGCAGATCAACTCCGTGTGCGACGACCTGCACATCTACTGCTCGCGCTGCACCGCCGACCAGCTGGAGATCCTGAAGGTGATGGGCATCCTGCCGTTCTCCGCGCCGTCCTGCGGACTTATCACCAAGACGGACGCGGAGCGCCTGTGCAACGCGCTCATCTACGGGGGGACATACCCGCCGCACTCCAAGAAGGAGATGTATGGCTCAATCGAGCTGGAGCTCACCGAGAAGAGCTTCAAGATCTATCACGAGTGCTTCGGGAAGTGTAAGGGTCTGCTGGTCCCGGAGCTCTACACGAGTCCCAATGCGCCCTGCATACAGTGCATGGACTGCAGGCTCATGTACCCGACCCAGAAATTCGTGGTGCACAGTCACAAATCGCTGGAGAACAGGACTTGCCATTGGGGCTTTGACTCGGCCAACTGGAGAGCGTATGTTCTCCTGAGCCCGGATTACACGGGGAAAGAGGAGAAAGCGCGTCTGGAGCAGCTCCTGGATGACATTAAGGAGAAATTTGACTTCGCCAATAAATACAAGCGGAAAGCATCACGGGTGAGCCAGTTTCTTGTATTTTTGCGACGCATCAGGGTGAACTGTTTAGGTTTTCTAATAGTGTACTGCAAGTGTCAGATGTCCATGACAAGCCGTTTCATCTCTTTAAACTAACTTAAAGTCTGTTTTACTAGTTTCTGCCCTAGTAGTAAGCCAGTAACTACCATCTTTTTCAATTTCATTAAAAACTTTTCATTCGATGCATATTTTGTTGTAATGTAGGTATCAGGTAATTCATTGCAAACTATTACTTCTCAGCAGCGGCAAGCATTTTTGCTTCACATGCCAGCTATTCCTTTTTTATGTGTACTGCAACCTATTTCCGTTTCACTAACTATGTGTTAGTATTAATTTCGGCTTACTAGTTCAGCTACTAGTATCTGTGACAATTTTCATAGAAAATTAATTGGATTCATTCTGACTAGTCATTGCATCTTGCAAGTAAAAAAAACAAATTGAAACTAGTGATGTAAGGAATTAGAAAATATTCTGCTTGCTTTTGGATTACTCATTAGTAAGAGGTGTAAAATAGAAATTGTTAAAATGGCTTGCCATAGTGGACTTCAGATGAATACTTGGATAAAGGCCAACAGTGTCAGTTCTTTGGTGACATAAACTTCAGACTCAACAGTAAGTAGTTATTTGGCAGACGTACAGCGCACTTCTTATAGGGACAGTCCCTTTGGCACAACCTGAGGTTAAGTGCTCTGGGGCACTTTGGCGATGTCCATGAATCACCTCTGCTGGTATTAAAGCAACAATCTTAAAGTTGGCAGACTAGAGGTTCAAAGCGCTAAGCCACACCACCAAGGTGAAATTTGTATGTCTTAGGTTTAGTGTGTATATTCCAAGTAGTGTCAGCTTCCCTCCTTAGATGAGCGCTTGGAAAGTGGCCAAAGAGTGTCAGTTCTTTGGTGACCCAGTCTTCAGACTCCAGAGACTATCATGATATTGGTTTCCCAGTCCAAATGTTACAACCTGATATCCGGGAGAGGGGTGCGATGTGGATTCTGTGGGTGGACGTTGAGATAGAGTAGCCGTCACAGTGGCCTAAATTTAATGACATGAAATATTTAACTTTAGCAGACCAATGCAAAAAATCACAGATAGCATTTCAAAGCGCTTTCCACATGCTGTATTTAATTGACCAGTAACTAACCCTCTGTCATGACCTCTGTCCCATTGGCCTTTACTGTAGATACAGTGCTGAGTGTGTAAACAAACAATCATTAAGAGCCATTAAAAGCCAGGGCGCTTAGTTTTCAGCTCTCTCTCTCTCTGTCTAGTGCTTGTTTTTTATCATCTCGTTCCTCCATCTGTCTCTCTCGAGCCCAGCATGACTTCCACATGTCCCACGGCAACGGCGTCATGTTATGGTAATTCTGAAATGGGTCGTTTAGCTATCACAGGTACTTGACGGTGGATGTGTTTTTAATGAGCGGGCCATTGAGGGTTTAATCATGGGACCGCTGAGGGAAAACACCATGCTCCCTGAGCTGCACTCCAAGCAAGTTTGCTGCTTAAATATGCATCATAAAGTTCATTTCGGGGTATTTTTAGAAGGAATAATCCGATAAAGCAGTCTCGGGCTGATTGTTTTATGTTTATCTGCTTTGGGTTGTCTCCAGTCTCGGGTTACTCGCATGTATGGCGGCTCTTCTTACCCTTGGGGCTCTAATGCTTGACTCTTGCAGCAGACAGGGTCCTGTTTGCGAGGTTGAGGATTAGAGGAAAAGTTTTTTAGTAGTGCGCCCCCCCCCTCCAATGCACACACACAAACACTCAATGAATGGCAGGCCTGGTCATTTGCATGAACTGTTTTCCTTGAATGGAGCTGATGATGCAGGGATTGGAGTATTGTGGTGGAAACGGAATATGAACCAACAAAGAGGTGCATTCACCAACATCTCCTCCCTCCCATCTCTCTGTGATCAGCCCACCACCACCTCCCCCACCCACCAGCTCTCACCCAGTTACTTTCTCTGTACGAGTGAAGCGAGAGAATGTAAACCTAGGCCCGCTCTCCAACCGTTTACACACATTTGCCGTTTTCTGTCTCTTTTTGCACCTACGATGTGTGTCATAAGTGCTCTGCCGATTGAATGGGCCCTTACAGTGAATGACGTTGCCTCGTTAACATCGAGCTGTTTCTCTCGGTCTCAAGTGAGACCAAAATGTCCCGGAGCTCTCTGCATTATCACATTATCAGACCCCCCACAGCAGGCTTTTATTCCTCTCAAGAGCTTTCCTGCCTCTCACCACACACAAGAGGGAACACTCTCAAAGCGTCTGGAAACGGAAGTGGAATATATCTGTATATCCATCCAGAGAGATGGAGATTCGGTGTATTTTTACATTCTCCCGCCCGCCTGGTTACTCTTTTGCCAGGAAGAGTCAGCGATTTGATATTAATGACTTCGTAATGGCTTCCACACAATTTCATTTGCCACTAAGCTGTTTGTAGAGTAGGCCTGAAATGTAATCGATCCAACTTTATATGCAAATACTACGGGATAAGAACTTTGAATGTTTTTGAAATGTCTCCTATGCTCAAGTGAAAAGAATTTTCGAAAATATTGTAAAATGCAATTCATTCCCGTGATAGAAAAGCCATTTTTTTAGCAGCCGTTACTCCAGTCTTCAGTGTCACATGATCCTTCAGAAATCAATCTAATATGCTGATTAGGTGCTTTAGAAACGTTTCTTATCACTATCAGTGTTGAAAAACGTTGTGCTGCTTAAATTTTTGTGGACATTGCGCTTTTTCTTTTTCAGGATTCTTTAGTAATTAAAGGTCTCAGGACGCAGCATTTATTTCAAATAGATGTTTGCTTGTTTAACTGTCACTTTGGGTCAGTTTGATGCATGCAAACTCAAAAGTATTAATTTACATATAAAAAAAACCAAAAACATAGATGTGCAACCTTGCATAACAAGCACGCATCTGGCCCAAAGATTCCACATGCAAGTGGTCTAGACATAAAAGTTTGTTTTATTTGCATTCATGCAGTGTTATAGTGTGTGTTGCTGTCTGGGATGCATATTCTGTGTGATTGTGACATAGCTGTTTTGTTTTTTGCTGAGTTATTTACAGATCTTACTGTTCCTCATCTGTGAAAAGTAGTCTGGCAGTCTCTCTCTCACTCTCGCTGTCTCTGGGTGGGGTGAAGGAACTTCCTCTTTCTCTGCTGCTTGCTGAGGGAAGGTCACAGACTGTGTAGTTACTCAACCTCCCTCGACATATATGTGTGTGCGTATAAGTGTTTGTGTCTGTCTGGTGCTTTCAGTCAGCATCCGGAAGATGCAGAAAGACAGGATGTTCTATGTCCCTCGCTCAGACACACACTCATAATTAAGCGTAAAATGCACCTAGCCATTATGTTCTGTCAAGCTGTCTCAGGTCTTTTAACACTCTGTGGGGGGAAAAATACTGTTACGCTTGTCTGAGATCTCGTTCAGAGGGTTCAAAAGAGTTTGGCTGCTTAGTAAACAAGGCTTGAGTTTGCCTATCTGTAGTATACAGGTTCAAAGTGTAAGCTTAGGTGTTGAGTTGGCTTCATGAGCTATCATACAGTATATACTGATAAAAATGTCTGGACGTAATTGTCAGGAGTGGCTCTGAATGATTGGGTGGATTAAGGACGAAATAACTTACGACGTTGTAAGCAAGTGAGCAAATGCCTTTAAATAGACACGGCATTTGAGATTTCCATCAATTAAAAATGAATTGTGACATGATGCACTGATGAATAAATCAAATGAATCGCAAATTATCAATATTTGATGAGGAAACTCAAATGAAGATAACTTTTATGTTAATATGGCTGATGTAAATGGCTTTAGAGTCAATACGTTGCTCGTTTAATTTCCATTATGTTAAACACGAGGCTATTGTTAACCCACAGACCACAAAAATCTATTTTACTATCAACTTTGTCTATCTCTGTCTAGGACACAGACACATAGGATGCGTTTTTGCATTACGGCTCTACTGTTTTTAAATTGTATGTAAATATCCGCTAGATGATATTGGTGCTTATTTGTACTAAGTGTATGACTGTTCTTTTCTCACCGTATTCACATTGACAAATTAACTTGACAAAACAGTTGCCATTTTCAATTTTCAGAGCAGTAAGAACGAAAAAGCCCATATCATGAGCATTTCCCACTTAGTCATGCATTTGATTTCCCCCTCTGAGTTTCCTGTTAAATGTGGAGGCGTTTTATCAGGGGTTATTTAGAGAGTTTTGGCAGACGGCGTGTTCTTGCCGCCAGTGCAGGAAAACCGCAGCTCAGTGACGGGAAGGGAGAGTTGCGACAGTCACATTCCAGGACCGCCACTCCCAAAGTGCAGCGAAAGACTGATTATGCAAATGGGAGTATGAATGGGCATGAATGAAGCGTGCCCTCTTACTCTCTCTTTCGCATTCGCTGCGCGTCTGCCCGGCACACTTAAACACACACACACTCGCACACCTGCTCAGTATCAGAACTCTTCCCCTGCTGACTTCTCATCTCCTCCACAATCAAGTGTTTTTTTCCCCCTCTTTCTCTCGATCTTTAATTCCCCCCAGGTGCTGGAAGTGGGTAGTAAACCTCTCTAATCATGCAGTCATTAAAGCAGAATTTAACCGCTCTCAGCCTTTGAAGCCGTTTTCTCACTTAATTGTTCGCTCTTTGGAAACAAAGCTACGTAATTTAGTCTAGATCACGCCCTTGAAAACGCTTTTGATGAACACCTTGCGTGTTCATTTTCTTTCATCCGTCCTCCGCGTTCGGTTCGGCTGACTTGTGATTTTTATTTTGGAGAGAGCGTGGCGTCTTTCCAACCAGCACAACCCCCCCCCCATTCAAGCGCCTCGGAGGATTCTGGGATATTTGATGGAGAACTGAGAGGGTGCAAGAGCTTTGGGAGAGGAAGCCAGTTCCCTAAGGGGATATTAGGTATGTCCCGTCTCATTCGCCAGGCATATCACTCTAAAGCCACACACACACACACACACACTTACTCACAGCGGACGGCTCAACTCGACTCGGCTCAGCAGCAGCTGGCCCCTGGTATGCATATCAATGGTCGCAGCACGAAAAGCTGCATTTGCGCATTTCTCTTCCTCCCCTTCAGAATGCGAGGGGCTCCAAGGGCACAGATAGTCCTGCAGCTGCCGACGATATAAACCAGAGGATCCGTCTGAGAACCGAGCCGAGCGGCTGTTCAGAGACCTCACGGGTCAAAGTCTTCATAAGTATGTTCCAGAACTTGGACTCGTGAGGTCAAAGACCTGCAAGGCAGAGAAACGGACCCTGTGTTGTTCAGTCAGTTACTGATATGAACAGGCTTTTGTTTGGATATCCGCAAGGGTCATTTTTATTGTTGCGCAAGAGTACCAGACGAGAAACCCGAACAGTTTTACTCAGTATGAAACTCTGCGAAAAAAACACAGTAATCTGTTGCTTTCATAACAAAGCTTATTCTTCCCACTGATCCTGAATAAGAAAAAAAACCTGATGTGTAGTCCTGGGTGGTTATTAAATTCGACAGGGTTTTTTTTTTTCAGGAGTGAGCAGCAGCTGAGTGTTCTAACGAGATTCCTTTAGGTGCTAATTAAGATTTTTCAAATAGTCCGTCACTGACAAGCCCGAACTGATGGATCATAACTGTGATTAACCGGGCAAAGAGAGAAAATATGTGGCTTTGTTTTAGAGATAAGACAAGAACATCTCCCTGGAACAATTCAAACCCTAATTGCTTTTGTGGCTCTAATAGAATGCAAATGCAAGTCAATTCAGTAGTTTTTTTTTACATTTAACAGTTCAGTTCATGTGTGAAGATTCATGCTTGGCTTATTTGCCACATTCTTGCTAATTTGATCAGTTTTTCACCTCTCGAGCTGTATTTTCAAATCAAAATAGCGCTTATTCAGCTTTACTGTTCAATGCTATTCAGCAGCCTCAGTAGGAACTATGACTTTCACTGTTTTTTTTTCCATCAATCACTTAAAAATATGCCTGAGAGATCAAACATACTTAAGTAAAAGACGTCATTCACACTAGGTGCCCTATTTAATTTGATGCGAATGATTCAAAGCAAGGCTGGGAGGGATGACATTTCACAACCCTTTTTTCCCACTGGAAATATATAGGCCAAGTTCCAATGTTTTGTCATTTGACAAATTGACATCCGTGTACATAATAGTTTAATTCAGAGTCCTAAAGAGCCTCATTTTAATTCGCATCAAATCAAATATTAAATACGATCTGTACTTTTTAACTCTGTTCCAAAACCCAGCTTTAGTAGTAATAATAATAACAATTATTATTATTAATCATAAATAAACAACAATTTATTACACATGTAAAATATTTTTAAATATATAATAATATTAATAATAAAACGAAATAAACAAATATGTATGGTGCATGTTAAATAAATATTTGTATTTATTATTATTTATAATAAACAAAAATTTATTTTTAAACCAATACATAATAACAACAACAAATAAAAAATTATTTATGATACATGTTAAATTATGCATTTTAATTAACTTTAAAACTTTAAATCAATACAAAATAATACTAATACTAATATGTAGTTATATTATTATTGTTGTTGTTGTTTTTATTAATAATTTTAAATAGACAAATATCCTAATATAATAGTTTTCCTTAGATAACTTATTCTGGTCAAATCCAAAGTTACAGAAAAAAACTATATATATATATATATATATATGTGTGTGTGTGTGTTAGTATAGCTATAACATTCCAAATTAGTCTGTTGCGAAGTACCAATGAAGTTACTATGTTGCCTAGTAGGCAGCTCACTAGATTTTGGAACTCAAAGCATTGCAACACAAGAGAGCTAACCTGACGCCCTTACTGCCTACATAGTTTCAGAGCTTCTCAGTGAGCGAAGAAACATTCAGATTTCAGTTATAAGGCAATCGAAAACAAGACTGCACATATTGAATAATTGTTCCCTCTTACATAATTTCCCTTCGTCATCCGCTTAAGCTGTGTTGTGACATTATATCACACCCTCTCACACATGCAGCAAAGCCTCCTAGGCTGTCCACCCCCTCCCCCAGGATGCAGTAGCTAAAATCTCATTAATGTCAGATGGAGATAAACACAGATAAAAGAGAGAGGTTCATCACGGGGCATCCTCTCTTTTCACACTCCTTCCACCCAGCCCCCACACATCAGTCAGCCCAGTCTGTGTGTGTGTGTTTGTATTGGCTGGCCTTTGGGAAAGCATTCATATACCTGCCTGATAGGGGCGGCTGGGGGAGGTGGAGGAGGAAGAGATGGGGGGCTGGCAGACAGATGAGTGTGGGATGGAGGAGGGAGCTTTTTCTGTGTCTGGCTTTAAGACGGAGGAGGGGTGGGAAAATAGATGCGTTTTCGGGGGTTTCCTCGGTTACTGGGATTGTCAATGCGAGACTGGATATGCTAATACGTAAGGTGTGAGGTAAATGTTTGATTAACTGAAAGACATTACGAACGTTTAATGTCAGGCAGGCTGTTATGAGCTGCTCCTGTGTCCTAGTCACACCAGAATAACAAGTCCAAGTCAATGAGTGAATTAACTAAACAAGGAGGAAAGAAAAGGAACTGGATCCAGTGTTCTGTCTGGCAGTTTATTCCTGCGTCATGCGCTCTCTTTTAAATAAATAAATCCTCATTCATTGCTGCTTTTTTGCATTCATTCATTCACGGAGAGCTAGATATGCATTATTAATGACAGTTAAGCACGAATAGGACAAAACACATTTACTGGATGAGTTTAGCTTTGAAATATTCAGTGATGAACCGGATGACCTTCTGTTTTGACCTCGTTTTGCACTTTAACAAATTTTATTGATTCATTTTCGGTATTTGTAAAGAACAGTTGTTTTTTCTGGTTTATTTTCTTTAATATCTTGAGTGTATTACTCTAAAATTATGATTTTAGAGTCTGCTGATGTAGCCAAGGCTGTGTGGATGGGAAGAAATTATATTAACTAATAATATCATGGTCTACTTTTCATGAACCAGTCATATGCAGATTGATGCATTCAAGTCCCATTCTATGTCATCAATCACTAATTCGGTTCCTCTGAGTTCTGTAACTCTAATTACAGAACTAAACAGTCTTTGAAGCTCACTTTTTGCACAATTTCTGTGGTATTTCCAGTTATATTGCACTGCTCTCTGAAATTGTTGGTTCTGATTGGCTACTTCTCTTCTACACATAACGCATTCTGTATGAAATTCACAGCACAGTTCTTTTGACTGCCACTGTGTTTGAAGATAGCTGTGCTATGGGGATTTTCTGCTATGTCAGCTGAGCCCTATTGTCTTTGTTTGACGGAGTGAGTCAGCCTTTAGCTGGCAGTTTGTGTTTGTGTGTCTAAGAGCAGTCCGACACATGACCCTTCCCATCAAACCCCTCTGCATTCAGACACACTGACCAATCGGATCCCTCCATACAGCTCCCTTAGGACAGATGGCTGTCTGAGGCAGCGTGACATACACATGCACATTGAGAGACAGCGACACTTCATCACACTGAATGACTATGAAAAATAAGATATTTTTGGAGTCACACTGCCCTTTTAGCAGCTATCTTTAAATCAGCTCAAGGGAAAGTTCATAAAACAGTAGATTTGAATGAAGAACCATACCAAGTTACTCGAGCATAACAAAATTACCATTAACCTGAAGAAGCCATTTAGAAGTTGGGGGTCTGTAATTGTCTGAAATTAATAACTTTTAATATTTAGGATTTTTTTAATTATACAAGAAGGTTGTATTGAATTGATAAAAAGTGACAGTAAAAGTTTTTTGTTGTTGAAAAAAAATCGAATTATTTATATATATATAATGCAGTTCTTTTTTAACTGTGTTACTATTGAAAACTGTTATTTTAAATTGAGTTAATATTTTAAAATATCACTTTTTCTACTGTATTTTGTGATCAAATGAATGCAGGTTTGGTGAGGAAAAAATACAATGTAAATTGTAAAGTACAAGTATGTCTGTGAAGTAAGTATGCAACAAAGTAGCATTTGGTGTATATAATGTGACCTTGTATTTAGCGTATGCTATATAAGACTTTTTACAGGCATGTGAAGCCTTGTAGACTCAACATCTGAAAGAAAGAAATAGACGTACGACATATTTCCTCACCCCGTTCTAAATGAAGCGCTCGTCTGGGCACAGTGGCACTGGTTTGAGATGCACCATAATTTGGTTTGGTTAGTCAGACTTTTATAACTGGCGATCTTTGAAGCGTGCCCCGAACAGAAGGAGCCTACTTCGTAATGTGTAATTTGACATTTGAAATGAGTAGACAGACATACTATTACAGTACACGGCTAGAAAAAATGCAACTCAAATCCTCTAGTTATGTTTGCTGAGAATGGAATCGCAGGGTTGCATGAAACGCTGCTGTCTGGGCTCTTGGCTACATCTACAGAGGAGAGAGAGAGAGAGAGACAGATGATGGGTTTGCTATCGTGACTGCTGTTCTGCTGTCTGTTCCAGACCGGCAGCAGGGTATGGATGATATTAATCGTACAATTCAGCGTCAATGTGCGTAAAGAGGTAAATACATTTACTCACTCATAACTCCATCTGTCTGACACCCACCAAATGCTTCATCATTGAATCAGAACTTTCACACATACCCTTTTTCTTCTAAACGGTGATGGTGCCGGAGCCAGTGTTTCCACTGTCTTGAGAGCAGTACAATGACGTAATTCACTAGCCTACATAACCTGCCCACAAAAACATGGCACAATTTTGAAAGGATATATTTAAGCGTCTTTATGTAATCATGAATCAGAAGTGATAATAAATAAAACTCACAGCAATCAATTCACACACAATATTTGTAAATATTGAAATACGCGAGGCAACATTGAGCATTTCAAATGTAGCTTTGTTTGCTGAAATGTTAAGAAATTGTTTTGTACCACCTCGTTTTGTTTCACTTCTTGTTTGGAAAACTTTGTGGTGGAGCTAATTTTCCAGAGCCACTTTTTGCTTTAGTAGAAACATATCAGAGAAGTCTACCTCGTTTCACAGCAATGTTTTGGATGTTTTACATCATCTCGTTTTGTTTCACTTTGGTGGAGTTTTTCTTGTTTAGATGTGGTGTAGCAATTGTTTTTAGACGCAGAACCATGTTTTCTGTGGTGAAAACGTATCGGCAGCTATGCTTTGGTTCTAAGCATCTAGGTTAGCAGACGTGTAGGTTCCACCATGACATCACTCAGGTGAAACCCTGACCGCAGAACACACAGTAATCTTGTTTTCAAAAGTGACCTTTTACAGGCCAAAGGCCAAGAATTACAAGATTACAGGCCACACCACTGGGGCAGAGGGCGAGAGTGTGCTTGTGTGCGCGGACGCTAGTCAGTCTAACCACACAAAGGCTTGCACTCACACCCCGTCTAAATGAACAACACACCGCTGCGGTCTGAAACACAGCACGGCTCTGCCATTGATGTCTCTTGCGTGTTTGGATTCCATCAGGAGGCAAATCGGAGTCTTTTTGTCTTGTTTTGTGCATGCGTGAGTGTGTTGTGGTGAATGCTAAATAAAGCAAGGGTGCAGAATGTCAAGGGATGCTTGTGGTCACGAGAGGGGTTTTGTGTTTTGGGTGATGGAGAGGACGCAAAGATCCAACCTCTCATCCGGAGGTTCGACTGGGCTCCTTTTGTCCATAAGACATTAAAAAGGATCAGCTGGGACTCAGACTTAGACTAGAGACAAAGCCTAGGCATGAGACTATTGTCTTGGTTGTGGTCTTCATGAAACATGCTTAATTTTCCTTTTTTTCCAGCCTAAAGGACCGTTCACATTTAGAATGGATACTATAATGATAACTATAACGTTTTAGCAATTGGGAAGTCCTACTCTGCATTGCACACTGGGGTCATATTTACATAAAAACAAAAAAACAGCAGCTGTATGTATATTTTGAATAAAAAATGTTGTGGAAATATTCAGTTAACATCTACACGTGAACGATTTTGCCCAAAAATCAGCACACATACATCAACTTCCTGCTGTCAGGAGAATATCTAGTGTAGTTCAGTACTTAGGCTAATGCTAACACTTAAAAAAAAAAAAATATATATATATATATATATATTACTCTGTACGGATTTTCCAGCTTTTTTTTTTTTTGATAAACGGAGCCTTTGCTGTTTTACCAGACAAAACGATGTAATCACCTCATCACTTCCTGGTTTGCTGTTGCTAAAGATGGCTGCCAGTTAAAGCCCTGCGGCTGTGGTGGAGAGGCAGAGCTAGGCGTGACACAGAAAACTTGTCATTTTGTTCTTTGATTAAGGGACGCGGTGTATCAGTTCCAGCCTTAAAGCCCACGGGCTATTTTGGTTTTGCTGAACAGGTAACAAAAGAATGTCTGTCTCTGTTCAACAGCACCCTTCCCCCGCGCTTTCTCTCACCGAAGCCTCTGCTGTCAAACGCTAACAATGGCTCGCTAGTTGGTGGCCCACATGAATCATGTTGTGGTTTTCAAATCATTTCACATTGTGGTTAGCAAATTACTTTTTATTTTTGAATTCATAATTAGTTGAATTGATTTATGAGACAGAGTTTCAGAATTCTAACGGAATTAGGCCTACATTTTTCTGTAAGGTGAAATAAATTCATTGGTAAGATATTTTGCTTATTTCTAATTTGATTAGACACACTTTCATGTTAAAGTTTTAGCTCTTTTAGACTTTAGTTTAGCAAATGTGCCATTTAAATTAAACGGACCAGGGATGCAACCTTGTCAGTCCAACACATCTGATGTCAGATTCAATTCAATTCAGTTTGGTAAATCTCTATTAAAGCATTGTTTTAGTAAATTCCAGATGGTAAAAATCATTAAATATCTTGAGACACATTAAGCAGTTATGAATTTAATTTCATGTTGACTTTATTACATGAGAAGAGATTGGACGAATCCTACCCAATCAGAAGAGGTTCAGAAAGGCCATGAGGTTTATGGGTGTATTTGTGTACGCGAATGTGATCTCGGCTTACTCTGGGTGAATTAAAAGTGTTGGAAACAATGGCATTTAATACCATTAGCATCCGGGCTAGTGTGATGCCTCAGGTTAGCGATCGTAGGTCATAGATCCCTTGCAGTTAATACTATTCCAACCCAGTACCACTCCTCCAAATGAGCTGACAGCGGACATGCTAAATAAAACAATGTGTGTGAAACCAGAGCTGCGTGTATGTGTGTGTGTGCCCATGACGGGAGGTAAAGGCTCAGGTTAAAGCCGCACGGCTCCCCCTGAGCTCGGCGCTAACCTGTAGACGTTCTACACCACCACTACAGTGGAATCCATTGATTTACTGTCTGAAACCACTCCTCGCCTGCCCACGCATGTAATCTCACCCTGAAAAGGACTGTCACACAGGCTCACATGCAAACACGAGCACACACAGACATGGAATTGGAGAAAAAGCCGAACACAATCTCTGTCGGCTCTTGTTTTTTTTCCAAGAGGAAATTGAAGATAATTGTACCCTCCAACTAGCCCGCCCGGTTTTAAAGGGGCATCCTATATCTGACAATACTTCATTGTTTGCTCTCTATAAGGATGTCTCAATGAGTACAGCATCTGACATAAATCGCACCAGTAGAGGGATCTAATTACAGGTTACTACTATTTACATTTGCGCTATGCTGACTTTTTGTGTACTGGTCTGATGTATGGTTCCCCTATTTATTTCCCCCCCTCTTTCTTTCTCTCTTCACTTTGACCTTTATCTCACTATTAGGCCTATCAGTCTGTTTAATTATCTCTTTACCTTGGCTTCTAACAATTTGTCCTATCAGTAGGTCAAGGTTGTTTTCTGCAGCTCTGTGCCAGCAACATTGTGCTTCTAAGTACTGAGGTCAGTTCCCTCTTAGTTCATGAGTTGAATTCAAATTTGAATTAAACTCTTAAATTGGAATGACAGGGGGAAAAAATGCTTTAAATAATACTTTTAAAAATATCTGAATATGCAACCGTAATATGTAACCATGGAATAGTCTTATAGTTAGCACATGCTTTTTTTTATTCCATACAAATCTGCCCAGAACTGTTGGATACGGTAAATGGTGTCTCCCGATCTCATCTGTCTTGCTCGTTCCCCTTTCCATATCACCATCCATTGCTCCATCCATCTCTTCGTGGACGCTAATGGACACATTAGCCTGTGTTAGCTTCAAGGGAGCTTATTATGCAGCCCAAGCCTTATCAATTCACTTCTGTCTCAATTAGCATCAACTTCACGCTGCCTCTCTTCGGCCACAAGAAGCTGCATCGATCTACGACTCAATGGATCTCCTGAACGATTTCACACGGGACCTGGCCACCACTTCGAAAGTATTCGTATTCAGCGTATGAGCATATTTAAACACTTTATATCTATGATGACCGTGAATATGATGGCTATCAAAGATATATAGATGAGGTGTCTTTAAGAGCTAGTAATATTTCAGTTTGACTTCAATTTGGCTTGGGCTGGGTGTAAGTGGTCCGGTCGATTGCAGAGTGGCATTTAAAGCAAAACTAGAGCGAAATAGCGAAGCCGTTCTTCAAGCAACGATTACATAAATTTTGCAAAAGGCTTGTTGTGTCCCTCGAAGTCTGATTAAAGTGCAAGGGCAATTTGTTTATCCGCTCACGCCCTTGTTAAAGTCTGTGCTTGTGTGGGGGAGTATGGCCCTGAGATCTATTGATTGCTGCAGGAAGCACATTCTGATGTTACACTGGGCTTCCTGAATTTGATGCCGTCTCCTTAGACATCGTATGTGAAGGCATTTTGACTGTGCGTGTGTGTGTGTGTGAGTGAGTGTGTATTCTTGCCTCCCCTCAGACACAGAGACAAAACAGCTCAGGCTCTGTCCTTCCTTAAAGACACAACAGCTCTCCAATGACACAGACCTCTGTCTCACTTGCCCACAATAATAGGCTAAAGCTCAGCCACTAAAAACAGCCACAAAGCTCATTCTGCATCTTATAAAATGGCTTTTCAACAACTTTCACACAGTGTTTTGTACCTTTCATAAATTAATTGAGAATGAAAATTCCAATTCATTTCCCTAATTTTAATTGCATTGGGATAGGAAATTTTGATAGATAGATAGATAGATAGATAGATAGATAGATACATACATACATACATACATACATACATACATACATACATACATACATACATATATATATAGTCAAGAGTCTAAAGATGGGGAGAAGTAAAGTAAAGAAGACGATCTAAGCCAGCAGGTCTTATTCTTGAGTGTGTAGTTTTTGGCAGCAATGACAAAAAAAACACACACTCTACGTCCCCTGTGCAGGGACCTTATTCCAGCTCTGCCTGCTTATCGGATGAAATCGGACCTGTCTCTTTTCTGCTGCTCAAACTGTCTCCTGAGGAGGCCCAGATCACTCCTCTGCCTGGGTGTAGTCGCTCTCGCTGGGACTCAGCCAGTTCTTCCACTTCCTGAGGCTCTCCATTTACCTAAGGTCTATTCAGTTTGTCAGACCTGCTCTAGATGAACTACACAGTGACCTGAAACAGGGATCTTGAATGTTGTCATTGCAGGCTAACTTAGCACAGGCTCAAGCCAGATCTAACATGTGACTGCTAAGTTGCACCCAAGTATTGTTTTACAGCACTGAAAATAAAAAGATTAAAAGCCTAAGGTTGAAAGTTTTAAAGGCATTACAAACCAATAGATAGGTAGGCAGTTAAATGGGTAGGTTGATTAGTATATAGGTGGATATGTAGGTTGGTATGTGGGTAGATAGATAGGTAAGTAGGTTAGGTTAGTAGGTGTGCAGATTAATGGGCTGATAGGTTGGTAGGTTGATAGAGGGGTAGGTATACAGATAAATAGATAGATGGATGGATGGAAAGATGAATTTGGTTCTCAAATGTTACATTTTTTACATTTTTAATCTTAAACTACCTTCTGATGCAAAACCTCAGAACAAGTGCAGGGATGTTAAATGTCACGAAATATCATCGCTCACTTCCTCTTTGCCTCTCATTCCCTAATTCTCATTCCGGATGGAGCTCTCCTGTCCCCATTCACAGGTCCCATCCCCCTCGCCCCTCTTTTATGTCTGTAACAGTAAGCCTTGTGATTGTGCCCCAGAGCGAAGGCTCTCCCCGAGCTGAACTCATTTGGAACAGAATGCTGGCGGCTTCGAGGGAAAGAGCCAGCATGTTCTAGTCAACCTGCTGAGCGTTCAGCGAGGCCAACACCACTCTGAGACTCATGGGCGCACACATACACACACAGACACACAGATGTCAGCACAACTCGAACAAACACACACTCCAATCAAAGCTCCTTTGTACTGTCCTCTCCCAAAGACAAGGGCTGCCAAACAACATCAGCAGCACCAACAAGCGCAACAATTCGCCATCCACAAAAGCCCTCACCAAGCAGGAACTGTTGAATTTGCTCAGGAGCCAGTTGTCGGAGCATTTCGACACTGTTAACCAACTTGAAAGGAATCAAAAGAGCAGATTGTAAAGCAAACTCATTCAGTAAAAGGCGCGCACTTGTGTTTTCTTCTCCATTCGCATTTCAAAAGGCCCGACGAAAGAAAAAGCCTGCATGAAAAGTGTTTAATTTCACATTGACGCTTGTGTAAACAAACAGTCCTCTCAGCCAAAGGTGATCGCTCTTGTGAAATCATTGTGTGAAAGCGACAAACGATTGCAACCAAACTCCACCAAGTAGCGGCTTATTGTGTGTGATTGAACAAGGACGATCACAGCCATTCACTTACGCTCATATTTAATAGCAACGCAGTTCAGGATTTGTTTGGCAAGTAAATTGTGCGGCTGAACTTTGAAACCTGAGTTGGGGCCCCAGACGCGGAGACGGGGAAGTGATTGGGCCGAGCAGAGCATGCACGCTGATAAATGTTTATTTAGTTTTCGATAACATATCGGCCGGCCTCTTCAGCTTCTGTTGAGTGGAACTGGCTTGACTTCCTGTCTCTCTCTCTCGTTAATCTCCTTCGGCCTGTGATA
Organism: Enteromius trimaculatus; assembly: GCA_032361065.1. Classification (NCBI taxonomy): domain Eukaryota; kingdom Metazoa; phylum Chordata; class Actinopteri; order Cypriniformes; family Cyprinidae; genus Enteromius; species Enteromius trimaculatus. The sequence continues at coordinate 5,814,510 of JAUMHP010000055.1, read as the reverse complement.
GAAACAATCTATCAGAGTCAAGCTATCAGTCGATCGCAGTCAAAGACCCCATAGATTGGCTGTGGGAGCTACAGAGCGCCATTCTCATGGCCGAGCGCCTTCGAAATTGGGTTCAATCTGAGCTTTGATTGGCCGTCTGTGTATATGTAAATAAAAATACAGTCCTGAATGGAATTTGCTGAGGGGAAAGTACCAGGTTTGTGCACAGCAGCGCTCAGACCTTTTCCTGCTGAGCGTCTCAGGAGTGGTATTTCCTCTGTGAGTTCAAATATCAGGGAAACGCATGTCTGTGTGTGTGCGCGCGCGCCTGCCTCCGCATGCCTGGCTGTCACTAAATAGGTATAATTCCAAATACCTCAGTGACAGGAGAGTTAATGTGGTTGCTAAGCAAATCTGCACTTCCTGTGTTAAATAAGAGTTCCACTGACTGCTTCCTGGCTGGTGGGCTGAAAACACACACTCCAATGCTGCTTCAGACATGCAGTGGTAAATAGGGCTTTTCTAGTGTGCTCATGTAGACAATAATTGCATTACTGAGGGGGGTTGCCCAACTCATTGCTTTCACGCTGCATACATTCGACAGGAAGTGAGCATTTTCCCAATTAAATGATCACCGCAATATATATAATATATGAGATTGTGTTGTACATTAATTCACTTATTTTCTGATAGATGTATGTTTACGTTTGGACCCTTTGACCTTTTACTACTTTAGCCAGTGCTAAAAATGACACTAGCCATTACAGCATGGGGTTACGTAGGAATGTGTAACTCTGTAAGGTAACATTACAGTTCTACCGTGCAGCCATGCAGACATGTAAACCGCATGTGTGTAACGGTCTCTCACACTCAAGACGGCTAGCCGGTCGTTCCGTGAAAGCCAATCCTGATGGCGTGGGTCAACTGTCCATCATGCTAGAGTGAGATTTCATAGCGTCCAAGTTCTTTAATTACAGAAGTGAAGTAGTGGAGCCAGACCAAAGATCAGGGTGTAGTATGCTGCAGGGTATTAGCATTTTATCAGGTTATCTGAGCTAGCTGGCTAAGTAATAAAAGTCAAAAATTAGAAGCCTTAATTCATTTATTTTATTTATCATTACAGCCAGGTAATTGATACTTGATTTTCTTTTTGATACTTTGTTTTGGTAATGATTTCTTAACTATATATTTCAATTCAACATAAAAAATAAATAGAATTTTTTTTTAATAATTAAACACATAAACAATGTGTGTACTGTCTATATATATATATATATATATATATATGTATATAAACACTTAAAAAATACATATTATAATTTATATTATTATTATTATTATTATATTACCCTCACATATATATAAAAAAAAAAAAATAAATTCTGTTATCATATTTACGGCATCATATTTTTAGAACAAGAAAAAAACCTGAAGTATTCTCCAAGGGTTTGAAGAATTTTAATATTCAGATTTTTTAAGGTTAGTTACTGTTTAAGAGTGAAAGTGTCATCAATTAATGTGTGTGTGTGTGTGTGTGTGTGTCTTTGCGTAGGTGGAGTTTTGAGTCTGCATCTGTGTGCTTGCTAGTGTGTGACCTGATTCAGCTAAGTGTGGCGAACTCTCTCTCGCTCTACTATGGATCAGACTGCATTACCATGCGCCTGACAGGCTCTGCAGTGCCATGCAGTGTAGCCGAGCCTAGTTTAGCGTAATGCTTTTACGCACGGCTGCATTTACTCTTCACTCCTCTCTGTGGCTGGCCCGGGAAGGGTGGCACCGTAGAAGGCAGATCCAGGACCTTTCAAAGACTGATATAATCTGTGATATTTATGGGCAGATGTGGTGAGATTACACTGGATACATGGAGGAGCGAAAGAGAGAGGTAGGTTATTCCCAAAAGGAGGGATCTGCGATGCACTGCTGGCTTTGATCACAGGTCACCTCTAAAAGGCTGCTCTCTCTTGGCAACCTCTGAAGATGTTTTCCCCCTTTTTTACTGAACATGGAAGGTTTGAAAAGTAAAGCTCAACCCCCTTTCTTTTGTCTCTTTCTCTCTCTCATTTCTTTCCATATATTACTCACTCAACCCTGTTGTTTGAAGGCCTGACACACCACCACAGGCTTGTCACTCCCAATTACTCAACCCTCTTTCTTTTAATCCCTCTATTCTTTCTCTCTCATTTTTCTTTCTCTCTCTGGCTCGTTTAGCCATTTAGTCTCCTTTGCTGTGCCAGAAGATAGCCCTTGTTCCTTTGCTCGTGCCAGTTTTGAACGGGCAGTACTCATTTCTCGGCTTTCAGGTACCTTCAGCAGTGTGACATTAGCCTGCATCGTTCAGCTCGCTTCGCCATATCAGCTAGCAAGAGATCTCTTCTGAGAAGAGGTTGACATGAGAGATGGAAGGCTGGGAGGGGGAAGAGGAGAGGCCTCTGTGGTTGCTGAGATAGGGCCAAAACTGTTTTCTTCAGCTTCAGAAAGAGGCCCTCACCGCTAGTCTTAGCTTATCGCTCTGTTAGCAAAGCACCTTTGGCCTCTGTGGTGATGTTTGTGCCTGTGTGGCTGCTCGTGTCGTGGGAGTGGTAGTTGAGGAAGTCTGGCACTATTTTTAAAGCAGCCACCTTATACTTTTCTGTGTCTGATTGGGAATGAAAGAAAATTGTTGTATTAAAGCATGAAAGTATACATTTTAAATTCAAAACTGTTGGAATTGTGTAGTAAAACCATAGTTACATTGTGTTTCATAAAATAAGCATGTTTTTGTAGTTAAACCATGTTAAATTTTCATAATGGAAATAATATTTCACACTGTGCTACCAGAGATAAAACATTCAGTTTTTGCTTAGCCTTCTGTTAGCTTAGCATAGCGCTAATTGTTTAAGAAACATAATTAGCTTAAATAAAATACACAATGTGGCACTAAATTTAATCTTAATATTACCAACCCATTTGTATTTGATGTGTAGGCATCTAGATAAAGTATATATTAATATGGCAAAATATATATTATATGTGGCAGCTTCCACTTCAGATTCTTTGCCAACACAGAAAAGCTGAACCGTCACGCACTTCTCTTCCACTGCACAAGAGGGTTGTGGGTAATATCACCCCAATGCATGCATTCACACTATGAAAAACCCACAATCTGGGCTCCTAGGCTAGTTATTTTAACCTTCTGTGCTTTGGGAACACCAATCCTTATTTGCATAATATTTAGGATGGATAATATGCAAATCAAGAACTAGCCAGACACCACAAAACACTATGATCATCAGGTATGGGGTGTTTGTTTTCAGAGGACGAGAGTTGAAATTACAATCAGAATAGGATTAGATAATCAATACATTTAATCAATCCTCCTATCTAATCCATCTCAGTTGTGGCCTACTCGTGATATCACCTCCAGTCAGAGAGACCTTTCTCCAGGTCGTGGCAGCAGCCGGTTCTCTGCCTCTCTAAACCCCCTAAAGCCGCTTTTCAGATTATCATCAACAACAGGTAATCAGCACCTCGTCTTGGCACGAAAGGCTTATCAACCGTAAAGTGCACACTTTTCACTTCAACTACCTTTTCTATAGAAACCTTCACTTCTTGTAAATTGAATGAGCCTTCGTCTTAACGTTCAACCACAGCCCCCTGAGGCTCACTTCAACTTAGCGTGGTAGCTTTATCTTTAAAGATTTATTTCTGTTTTCATGAGTCGTTCAAATAACATCAAGATTTAGTTTTGGCAACTCAGCCTGCATTCGATGGGTTAAACACACTGGCCTGCGTTGCAGACCTCAGGGATGTTTTTGTGTTTCATTACGCAGGCTTATCTGACTAGCGTGTAATGATTTCAACCCCCCCCCCACCTTAATATCCTAAACTAATAGCATTAGCCAGCTGTTACATGCATCTAAAGATCCGGCGAAGAGATTGCGAGGCGTCCTCAGACAATTCACTACGAATACTTTTGATGCAAAAAATATGGACTGCTTGTCCATTCAGAACACCCACAATCATCGATTTGAGAGAAAGAGATCTGAGCTCACAGTAGTATAACCATGCAAAATTAACTATTTGCAATGATATTTTGCATTACAATTGTCATAGCATGTAATAGACATGTTGTAGAGTTCTATCATGTAGTCATTTTAAAATTAAGCGTTTTATAGCCCTTTATTCTTTTACAAAGCCTTCTCCTCTTGCTGCTTTTGTAATAGTGCAAATCACTGCAAATGTCAGTATTAAATAATTATATATATTTATTAAAATAAATATTAAATAATAGCAATATTAAAAAATATAATGCTTTTTTTTTCAAATAATATGCACTGTATTATTTGTTTTTATCAATAAATAATTCATAATTTTAAAAAGCGTACCAAAGGCAGACAAATACATAAAAAATTAACTGTAATGCAATATATATATAGTTCGAATTTAAACTTTTGCTGTAAATGTATACATACATTAACTTAAGGTCACATTGAAAGTGTATGACAAGATGGAGGAGCATCTTTAGCCCACAATGGCTGAACCTCAGGGCTGAGATTGTTTTTCCTCGTAACAAAACCCCCAGCTCACCCTCTGAAGTTCTCAAAGTGCTAAAATCGCCCCCAACTCGGTATCTCTTTCTTTTACCGTTTCTCAATTTCCTTTAAATATGAAATCCTGACTCATGTTCTTTTGTGATGAAGGGCATAAGGACATGGTGGCGAAGAAGCTTTTCCTCAGGCAGGTGTCTGCGCATGGGTCTGTGTGCGAAGGGAGGGGAGGAAAGGAGAAGAGTAAAGCCGTCCCACAAAAATGAGGACAGACACTGTAATTGGTGATAATGGCTGAGGTAGAGAGAGTGATTCTCGCTTGGGGACAAAGCGGCCTTTATTGCCTGTGTGCTTCTGACCCTTTCACACGCTGCAGAAACTAGAGCTGGAAACTGCAGATCTCACTAAAGATTTGACTACAACGTCATGTTGTTTTATAATGATGTCAGGGGTTAGGTTTATATACAAGAAAGACATAAAAATATATTTTTTTCGGTTTCTGTATTGCATTTCCACTGTAATACTATATATATTATATTATTAATATTTTGTAAAACTATAATTGTATGGCCTGAGACCTGCAGGGAAGTTGTCAGCTCTAGAGTCTACCTGATAAGCGGGCTTTCTGGTGGAAAATAGTGACATATCCATCTTCAGTCCCCCCCATCTCCATCAACTGAACCCTCATGTGCTATTAATCAGCCCGGAGAACAAAGGTGACGTCAGTAGAGAGCAAGAGAAACAGAGATGGAGGGGGTGGCTTCCCTGTTCTCCAGATGTGTAATAGAACTAGAGAGGGGAATAAAACCGTGCAGTAAAAAGGTTCTTGTAAAACAAAATGGACGCTTCTTTCCTCTCCCGCTCTTAACAATCTCAAATTCCCCTTTTCTCTGGAAAGGAGGAGAGGCCTCCTTATCAGGAGTGTGAAAATGCTTACGGTTACAATTTTACTGAATGCCCTCCTTTTGTCATGATGAATTATGGGATTGCAGAAAGCTTACCACAATTTTTACCACATCATACCACATTTTCTGAAAATATTTGGAACATGTGGTAGCTTAGCAAACTGGTCTGTATGCATTAGCTAGTAATATCAGTAGAGTATTATTTAGAGTATGTATGCTAGCATATTGATCGAACATTATCCATTTTTCATACTGTACTTCAATGCTGTGATTCCGAAATGTACTTGATTTTACTGTTTTGGTTTTACTTTAAATTGTTTAAATATTTAGTCAAATTTCTAAATGGTTTAAAATGATGGGTTTGTTGTATGATTGGTTTGATTTATTTATTCAACATTTTAAACTGTCAAAACTCCTTTGACGGTCCAGAAAATGTCTAAAGAAGACACTCTCTGATTTTCTGGTTCTCCTTCATTCTTCCTTCCAAACCACCCGTGCACTATTTTCACTTTACCTTTCATTCACTCCCTCTGCAGTTCCTAGGGTAGGAAGGTCTAAAGTTGACGCCCTGTGTTTCAACCTGACCCGAGACTGACCCAGGCTAGGGGCCGTTAGCAAGCCTGCACTCATTAGGCTGCATTTGGTGTCATTAAGCTGATTTGTCTTTGCTGATCACTTTTCAAGATAGCACTTAAAGTGCCTGGCTGTTATTCTTAAAAGAGCTCCAGACTGCCCCTCCTAAACTTTACAGTGCGAGGGGTTATAAACCCAAACGGGTGTGAGCCGTTACATGGAGCGGTCGTGGGTTCGCGACCTCACCAAAACAAGCACAGGTCTGTCTCAGTTTCACTGGTTGGAAGGTAGCTTCTCTAATAAAGGAATAAAGAAGTTTCGTCACTTTTAGTTCAACTGTGCTTAAGATAAAACTGAAAGTGCAATAATTTAATCAGATGCTAAATGCAACCAAAGGCATCCTCAGTTTTGCTCACAGTGTTCATGCAGCGCTCTTTCGTGATGCTGTGCCACTACAACGTTGCCTTGAGGTCTTGAACGCCAGGTTTATGTGACCAGGGTCAAGCGGTCACTTTTAACAGAGGGCCAGGCTAGTTCACAGGCATAATGTGGGCTTCTATAACATCTGGCAACCATAAAGTGGCATGGCCGCCTAACCTTTAGTCTTAATAGGGGTGAAGGGGGTCCTTCCAAATGTATGACCGTCCTCTCAAGGTCACATGTCCATTGTGTGTAACACAATTCAACATTGTGGGGTTTATATCTGAGCTTGTATATGTGAAGGGTTGTCAAAGCGGAGCTCACAGGGGGAGCCTGAAGAAAATGTAAGCGATATAATAATCCAAGGATTTAATCTTATATAATCAGCATTTTGTAAAACAAGGCCATAGGCTATTTTTGATGTTTATTCTAAAAGCAATTGGTAAAAGTGTGAAAAACGACAGCAAAACTTGCATCGCAAATAAAACACTTCCTCCAAAGGCCTTGTATGTTTCGGAGTGAATTTTCTCAGTTGTAGTGAGAGTTTTGTTGGTTGACACTTTCGGCAGATGCTTCACAAAAACAGCGTTCTGGGCCCAGTGTATGCACTCGCATCTTCCTCTTTCCATTCTCAGTTCTTAGCCGTCTCGTTTTTGTGTCTTTTCTCTCCTCCGAACATTGTGCTTGTACAGAACTAGAGTCAGATCGGACTTTCAGATGGGGCCTGGCCGATAAGGTAGTGAGAAAGGAAATGTGCTCGCTTTCTCAGACAGACTCTAGCTAAGCCGGGCGTTCACATTTAGCGAATGGGGTTTAAAGGTTAGAGAAAGATAAACACAACAGAGCCCCCTATCATCACTCGTGTATGTGGGCAACGTGTCCCACCAGGGATAGTGAGACTACATTTTCTACAGCGATAAGGGTCTTGGAGCTATGAGGAAGAAAAGGGGAAACAAACTTGGGATGTGTACACACAAAGAAAGCTAGCACTGAGGCTTCTTGGCGGGCGACTTGGCCTGCTGAGAAACAGAAAGAAGAGCACAGGGGAGAAAAAGTGAAAGAGAAAAAGAAGTCTAGAACTATCATCTCTCACTCTTTGTCTCTTGGGCTTATTCCTTTTCAGATGAAAACGTGCCACTTTTCAGTCAGTCTGGGATATGTTAAATAAGGAACATTAGCCAAAGCAATCCTGTTAACAGCATCGCTATTGAAAAAGAGGGGAAGACAATCTTCTTAAGTGATTAATCTCCATGAGAAAGTGGCGTCTTTGAAGAGAGTCATCCACCTTAAAATTTCAGCTGATCTGTCTGAGACTCATCCAACGGCTGATATGCGCTGTTTATCCCTCAAAATGGGTAAAGCGTTTCTTTTCTGGATACCAAGGCACACATCTCTGTCATTTGAGAACGTAAAATAAAAATTGCTAAACTGTAATTCTTTCATGACCCATTTCAATTTGCAGGGATTTAGCTTCAACCAGATGAGGAATTGGCTACAAAATACCTCAGGATTCAAAGGAACTCAAAACTAGCCTAATTATTGTTCACCAGCTTTCTTTGCTAAAAGTCATACAAAAGAAACTATCTTTCAGGGTTTAAGAGCTTGCCCACTTTTTACCACTCCCCTTTTTCCATTTCTCTCTCTCTCTTTCTGTTGAATAACGGTGAATGATGATCGTTTGTGGGTGTCTGAAGTAGGATGTAATCAGGGGGTGAGGTGAGAAAAGCAAACAGATTTGCTAAGGCTTCACCTCATTAGCAGAACAAGTGTGTGTGAGCGCACGCGTTTCTTACGTGAGCTTGCAAATGTGTCTGTTTGTGAAGCAAAAGGTCCCACTTGAGTTCCACTCCAGCCATGAGGTTCTCGTTAGCTTAGCGTAAGTGTTAGCGCAGTTTTTGCCTTCAGCACAAATAAAACGTGCGTGGTCGCTCAAAGAACAGCTTAGTTAGGCAAGGTTTGGTTTTGCACTTTGAAGATTAGTGAAGCGGTTTTGCTATCAGTGCTATTTTCGCTCTTATCTGACCACACTAAATACACATCAGTCATGCGGCTAACTAGCTTAGCCTTGTAGAACGATTCAATTACGGCGTTCTGTGGATTTGTAGAACTGGAAATTAGATACTGAGACATAAAATTTCTAATAAAAAATGGGATGCCTTTCAAAAAGCTCTCCAAAAGACAAGCTGTGTGCCTCTTTGTGTGCAACGAGTCTTCGAATAAACGTGTGACTGTGTGTAATTGGTGGTTTTCTGAGGCAGAGGGGGGAACAGACGGCGGGTTTTATGGGCTGAAGTTCTCTCAGCTATAACTACCTCTAATGAGCACCACTGCATCGCCCTCCGTCGCTTACATGGAGGTTAGAGGAAACAGAGAGAGCGCGACAAAGAGAGAGAGAGCAAAAGACAGATCGAACAAGATCAGCAAATAGGTGCAGAAAGACTTGCAGAGGTCTTCCTTTTCACAAGCTCTGTGTTTTTTGCGTGCGTTTATGTGGCGGTACGCAGCCTTGTGGTTTTGTGTGGGCGGAATTTGTTTTCTTTTTTTTTTTGTTGCAAACTAAAACGTACATGCTTAACAGAGTCAGGCTTGAGGCTGTCTTCCTTCCCTTGAACTTCAGAGATAACTCCTTTTCCGTAAAACATGCACAGAATAAATGAAATTGTATGTGTTTTCAATTTTGGAGGGTTGTACTTTTTTGACAGACTAACTTATTCTGGGTTTTTTTTCTTTTTCATGTTTCTGGACCTGCTTTCTAACATTTCTAGGTAAGTGTCACTCAACTTTTTTGTCTGATATACACAATCTGGTACGTTGTGAATATAGTGTTAGTGCACGTGGGTGTGTGTTAGACCCAAGCAAGGGAGGATCTGGGTAAAATGGTTTTGCGGTAGCGGCTTTTTTCAGTGCACATACACGTGCACACGTGAACACACAAACATGAACTTAGAAAACATAGTGAAACTGCAGCGTAGGCCAGCGTGGCTTTTAGATAGACCGAGATGCACACCACACTGATTGCTACAGCGGCCGAGACGGTTTACCACCCGACTCTAGCACACAACACACTTATCGGAAACATACACAGCAGAACACCTCTCTATGGTTTGGTTTTTAGTATCTTTGTGGGGAGAAACCGAACCAAAAAAGGAAAGGAAATTAAATCCAAATCTACTTTTGGCCAAATCTATGTTTTGAGTTTTTATATACTTCCATCTAAAGTACGTAACACATTTAGAACTTTAGAATATGTACCAATTCTCACTATTTGTCCATTAGCATGCCTGTTATTAACAAATTGGCTATTTATTAGTACATTTAAAGCCCATATTCTGCATGACCATATTCTACATCCTTAATCCTACCCAAAACCTAAACTATAAAAAAAACCTATAAGCAGCAAATTGGGAGTTTATTGAGACATAGTCATAGTTAATGGTTTGTTAATGGTGAGAATTGGACCTCAAAATAAAGTGGGAGCCAATCAACATTAAGGTCAACATCAGGTCAAGCTGATTTGTAAGGTTCACAAAAGTCACAACAAAAAAGGAAGTGAACATGTGTAGTTGCACACGCTGACCATTTTCAACAAAAAGCAGGGCTTAAACATGAACGATGGAAAGAAAGAGGAGAGCGAACACACTACTAAGTGGACATCTGATAAGACCACTCTTCCTTCAGTAAATGCATTTACCCTTGAAAGGCTCTGGTCTTAATGTTTGGGGCTAAATCATGTGAATCATCATCATCATCATCATCATTGCATGTAGGCCAGGAAGAGCCAGACATTTTCTTACTACAACATCACACAATCACTTTCTTGCTATCCTTGACTTTTCTCCTTTATTATCATTCGGCAAGTGTACAGTTGAGCTGACTTCTGTTGTGATGGTGATGTGAGGAATGTCAAGGAATAAAAAAAAGAGCTGACGGTAGTTTGTGGAAGAGTGTGTGTGTGTGTGAAGGGGGCAGGCACACCCTTGCGGGTTTCTGTATCTCTCAGCTCTCATTAAACTTTAATGGCTTCCTCTCCTGGCTGGCACGAGGCTCCACTTTTCACTCAGCGAGCAGGAAAAAAAGCCTGAAAAAGCGAGTGAGAGAGATGCAAGTGTGCATACTGAGCAGGTAGATCAGAGCGAAGGACAGGAAGGACTAATGCTGACAGTCTCAGCACAGCTCAGCGAGACGCATGCTAGCGTCTGGCTGCGGAGAGCAGCGTCTGCTTCTGCAGAGCGAGACACCGCCAATTCAGCTGTGGTGACGCTTTTCAGCAGACACCTCGTATAGTTTTGCACTTTCACAAGTGATGTGTGCAACTATGCTCAATTCATAAACATCATTCTAAGCTGAACTTGTTAGTGGAAATGTTTTAAACCAAGCTTTAACCCAAGTCTGAATTTGTAGCTTTAAATTCAGTGCTTAAAACATCTTATTGATTTGCTTTCATTTTAAAGTCGAAATGTGTGTCAGAGCAGTGGTCTTTTTAGTCAGTTTGAGCAGTTGTGGGAGATTTGGGTTTATGTCTGGCTCTGTTCATTTTCTCCTTTTTCTCTGCCTTAGTTTTTCTATCTAAATATA
>JAUMHP010000055.1:5778907-5790459 GCA_032361065.1 Enteromius trimaculatus | reverse complement strand
TGTGCATTCCAATTAATCTAACTACAGTTAGGTTATTTTGATTAGATTTTAAAAAATACTAGATAACTATACAATAAAAACATGCTAGCATAAAAAAACATGATTTTGTAACATAAAAATGAGTTATCTGTAAACTCTTCATATATATATATATATATATATATATATATATATATATACATACAACCAATGTGTACAACACTAAATTGTTTTATACACTATCTCACTTATAAATTAAGTATGAAATATGAAAGAGTGCTAATTTTTTTTTTAGCTATGTAATGCAACAGACCAACTTGCCATTAAAATATGGCTAAAACATAACCTTTTTTAAATTTTGTAAAAAACAAAATAAAAAAGACATTCTGTAATTATTACAGCGAAGTCAGTGGGAAATATATATGAGTGAGTAATTATGAGTTTATTCCCATGCCATCCACAGGAGCTTGAGTTTCTCCGTGTTGCTAAAAAAGAGAAGCTCCGTGAAGCAACCGAGGCAAAGAGGAACCTGCGCAAGGAAATTGAGCGTCTACGTGCAGAAAGCGAGAGGAAAATGAGAGAGGCCAACGAGTCACGTATACGGCTGAAGAGAGAGCTAGAGCAGGCCAGACAGCTACGAGTGTGTGACAAGGGCTGCGAAGCCGGCCGTCTGCGAGCCAAGTACTCTGCACAGGTCAGTTCAAACGCATTCATACACTAAGATAAGCCTTTAAAGATCTGGGCTAGTAACCGAAGGGTCATGGTTCAGAGGTGTGATTCAGAACTATTATGCCTTTGAGCAAGACACTAAACCACAGATTGTTCCCAGAGTGACTGTGCCTGTACTATAAATGTCCTGGAAGTGGCTTAGGACAAACAAGTGTGTGTTTAATGAAGAGTAATCTAAGGAATGCTTAGATTGATGTAACATGACACCCCACCCACACACACACTTTCAGATGAACTCTCAGACTGGGTGTGGCCTCGCAAGTCTGATGAGATATGTTTCATTTCTCAGAAGGAAACAGGCTAACTTCCTGTCAGAGTTGTGCGTTTCAGACTAAACAAGAGAGAGACATCACTAAGATGTTTGCCTGGCTGTGTTTGTATGTCAGTGTTTATCATGAAAAAGTAGTTAGCTACACTACAAGCTACTGGAAGAGCTTTACTACGTTTATGCTGTTTATCTAAAACTATTAATATCAGATAATAGTTAAAAAGTTATTTTTTACAAGCACAATGAGGTTCTCAATTTAAGCTGAAAGCAACTTAAAAATGTAAAAAAAACCAACAACTATATATATATATATATAAAAATGCAGGATCTTCTGCACAGGAACTAACTTACTTAATACTAAAATACAAATTAAAATGTCAAAAGCACATAAAATGACTAAAACTAATGCTTAAAATAAATCCTCAATTAAAATATAATTAAAACTTTTTTTTATATTGTACATTTTTGCATTATATATATAAGCATTTAATGCATATTATAAGTGTATATATACATATAATAAAAAATGAATTATTCATTAAAAAAAAACATTCAATGATGCAACGACTTTTCTATATGAAAATACAGTGTATGCTATAGTACATGTGGAATACAGTGCTGTAGACAGTGCTGTAGCATTTTGTCAAACTATTTGATTTGCTGCTAATTTGTGGCCTCTTTATCAATTTTTTATCAACTGTATTTTGTATATTTTCAGATTGAAGACCTGCAGGTAAAGTTGCAGCACGCTGAGGCAGACCGAGAGCAGCTGAGAGCCGATCTGATGCAGGAGCGGGAGGCAAGGGAGCACCTGGAGAGAGTGGTAAAGGAGCTACAGGAACAGCTGTGGCCCAAAAGCCCCAGCAAGAACGGCACAGATGCACCACCCCCACCCGCCAAAGACTCCAACTAATCTCTTGACTCCACCCAAATCCACATCAACACCGCCCTGATTGACAGCACCAACAGCCCAATCATGTCAACTAGCACGCAGGTGAGCCCCGCCCACCTGCCTCTTAGACAGCCGGAGGTATCCTGAACGTTTTTTGATGGACTTCAGACACAGTTTTACTTCAAGAGCACTGAAATGCACCTCGCCTCCAACAAGACGAAAAAAAAAAGGAAGAAGAAACAAGCTAAAGTTCAATCGGAAAGGAAGAAGCCAATAGCACAAAAGCTAACTGTGCCTGAAACTGAGTACATTTTGAAGTGAAGACTTTTCTATGACAAACTAATTGGTGATAATGACAAAAGATTTTACACAGCAATTTTTAAGCATGCTGTCCGCCCCACGTTGTTAACGAAGAGACAAGGACTCAACATCATCATCATCATCATCCCATCAGAAATTCCTGTTTTCTTTTTCCTCCTTTCATTTTGAGGAACTAAGGAGAAAATCACTTTGTAATAAGCTATTTAAGACACTTGTTAGCAAGCATGGATGAGTTTAAAAAAAAAAAAGCCTCAGATTTCCCCCCTTTTACATGTACATACATGTCATGCTTGTTAAAAGAAGCCATGGAGACAAATGGTTACACACACTTGTATCTTTAACAATGGTAAAGAGATACTGATCAGGAGAGCGTTGAAGGGCTTTGGAGAGCTAGAGGTGGAGAAGTTCAGGCCTGTTAAATGAGAGAGATTTGTATTCTAGTAAGTGTTATGATCAAGCCAGAGCACTTTCTTTTAATGGCAAACAAATGCTTCCCTCACAAGCTGTCGTGTGATATCGAGGGTCAAAACCTGTCGGCGGATCTTGAGATGGTGGTCAGTGTGGAATCAAGAGGTTTTGCGGCTCCTGCTCTCCATGAGGGTTTGGGTTTTCTTCTCTCGTCACATGCGTACAGCTTCTCCGTGGGCTGAGGTGCTGACAACCGGCCCGGCTCACGAACGTGGGCGGCCATTTTTGGGATTAAACTAAAAGCATAAAAAAAATACAGCTTCTAGGGCAGGAGGTGTCATGTGATCAAGAACCACAAATTGTTCTTTTTAAGTAAATTATAATATGTAAATATTAAAATGTTTCTTTTCTTTTTTTTTTCTTTTTGCTTTGTTTTTTTTTTTTTTACTTTTCAATAATGAATCGCACTTTGTCATTACAAAATACTGTCTAAATGCATTACGCTCCCACACTCTCCCACACATTTATCTCAGAGAGTTTTTAGTATTCCTAAGTATAAAATTGAAATAAACATTTTGTTAATTATATGCAGTTCTAATAAATGAAATGTAATCATGTGTTTAAGACAAACTATTGTAAATAAAACCGCAAGAATAAACAAAAAAAGGTTCTACATGCTTGCTTGCTGAAATGTGGACGGCGCACGCAGCCGTTCCCTCAATCTGACTTTAATTCAACATTTATCATAGTTATCGATATATAATCGTTGCTAAAGTGTTATTGTTACTGTCCTGGATTCCTACAGGTTTTGAACGGTTTCCGAATCAGATTTAAAGCCGTTCAGAATGAATAGGACACACAAATTGTCATGCATTGGTAAAAGGGAGTCTAAATATCAATGCAGGTGCTCCTCTCGGCTGTGAGCAAGAGTGTATTACTGTGTACAAAACAAGACGAGGACGGATAAATGAACGAACGGAAGTCTAGATGGTTTATAATGCATCTTTAAATGCTCACACACTTAGCTGAGATAGATTTTGTTGAAAATACATATATTTTATAAGTGATTTATATACATTGGGTACAATGCAATCAGAATGTATGTTACGTTTTGGCTCTTTTCATTTTGTTGTTGTTGTTGTTATAACGGATGTTTTTTCAGATTGTGTGAATATTTTATTGCTTATGTTCCTTCTTTCAATAGCAAGCTTATGTAATTTCTTTCATATGCATGGAATTTAAAAGAAAAAGATAAAGTCTGCCATTCGTATATTCATTATTGGGCATTAAAACTGTAAATGTACGTTTTTTATTGTGTTATGCAATATAAAGCAATTTTAATCTTGTTTTTAACTACAAAGGAAAACGAAACCCTTTTAACAATAAATCAGCTCTTAACAATCTTAAACGCAACATTAACGGCATTACTCTTGGGCTAAATACAAACCTTATGTGCATATGCAATGCTGGAGACCCTCAAGTGCCTGTCTTTGGGCCCTTGGGGTTCCAGAAGAGGAACAATTATCGAGCCCGTTTCCACGGCGGCCGACTGTAAGGCGCATTGAAGTGCTTCGGACAGCGGTCAGGCGGTGAGAGCGGGACGTCCCATTTGCACTGTCATTTGGGGGAGCCTCTTTGGCTCGCCTCATTTTGCCAGAATGAACTTGACTATCACTGCTTAAGAGCAAGCCGCAGCTTATTTGATAGGTTTTAATGCCAGTTTGTCAGTATTCCTTTGATGTTTTTCTTTTTTTTTTCTTCTTTGAAAAATCGATGAATAATTAAATAACTTAAAAAAAAAAAATGCATAGCAGAGTTTAATGCTCCAATTGCCACTGGTAAAGAAGAACTTAAATCTTATACTAAGATAGCTTTTAAATGTATGTCGGAATAAATAAACTCTTTTCTTTCTCTGTTTTTAAGGAGTAAAAAAATATATTTAAGAGGTTACTTTTGCTATAGATGTAAAAAGAGCCTTTGAAACGATATGATACATTGCCCTGACCTGGACATTGCAGGATGCGGGGAAGATACTAAACGGGGGTCTAGAGGAAGCTCAGTGTCTTAACAGTAGCAAGAGGCTGTGCGTTTTTACAGACCAAATAAAAAAGATAAAAAAACGATTTAAAAAAAACTTTCAGATGAGGTTTTGTAGTTGTTTTTACACGCAAATTGATATGTGTAGTTTACTTTGTTCGCGGTTTTCTACGAAAAAGGGAGAAATTGATCACAGAGGCTCCTTTGCTCCCAATATAATACTAAAAATGTGGGTTTTTTTCTAAAAGAGCCATTTTTTGCTAACACAAAAACGATCTAAAATAGCAATAACGACATAACATCACTGATAAATGAGCAGGATTAGCCAGTCTGATGACGAAAGTACAAATTCACCAATGTATATAGCCGTTTTCTTTTCATTTGACAAAAAATTGTATCATAAATGTATATTGTGATTCTTTCTCTTTTTTTCAGAATGAGAAAAAAAAACCTTACATAATAGTTGTTATATTTTATGTTGTGTTTTTAAAAACAAAAAGAAAGAAAATGTTTTAAAAACTATTATTTCAAAGGTTGTATTCCCAATGCAAGCATATTCAGTCCTTTATTCTGCTTTTTTCCCTTTTTTGTGCTACAAA
This sequence comes from Enteromius trimaculatus, assembly GCA_032361065.1. NCBI lineage: Eukaryota > Metazoa > Chordata > Actinopteri > Cypriniformes > Cyprinidae > Enteromius > Enteromius trimaculatus. The sequence continues at coordinate 5,785,226 of JAUMHP010000055.1, read as the reverse complement.
GAATAATAGCAATGTTCAGTAAAATCGTTATGGTAAATGCCTTTTTTTCTGTTATCAATGTTTTGTTACGTTCAGCTAAATATCACATACATTGGTTCTGGTTGAATCAGACATTCAGATTCTTATTTTAACAATCTGTTCTTTTTTTCTTCATGCAGATATATCTTCTTAGCCCTTCACTGCTGCTATAACGATATACTATAAACTTTGCAACTCTTGAAATTATTTTTATGTAAGAGATTAATGTATGCTTTCTTCTTCTACTGATGCCGCTTATACACTTGGATCTGGCCAATTTCTCCCTCTTAGACATCCCCTTTTCCCCTCACATGGACTATAATGTAAGATAGAGAGCTCTATGAGATTAGAGTTGAAAGTAGTTCGGCTTATATACTGCAGTGTCAGGATGTACAGTGTATAGACCCATAATCAAAAATAAAGTTGTTTGTCCAGAAATCTTTTGCTCTGTTTGTTATTTCGCTCTCTGTGGAACAAAATATCTTTTCCTTTGACATAACTACCCTTTTCGCTGCACCTTCACTTACAAGTGTCTCTAGACATAGCTTAATTGAATGTTATAAATTCAGGAGAGATGTTATTTCTGCTAGATGCAATGTTTTGATCCTTCAAAGAAAATTTGTTTACCTTTTCCCATCTTGTTGCTCCTGCTTAACAGGTGAAATTAAGATCTAAGGTAGCGCTCTTGTCATTGACTGTAATAGTGGCTCACATAAGCCAGTGAATCAGATCTGTGAAGCTTGCTGATTAATAATTCAGGAAGCACCTTTGTAGTACATTGTCTGTAGTACAGTTGAGCCACTACAGGTGAACAGAGGAATAGAAAACTTTCCTTTCTAAATGTAGAAAAAATCACTAGTTTCGTTCACTAGACCTTTCATATCCAAATGTTAAAAGAATATGCTAAGTATATATACTTATGCATAATTAATCATTATTAATATATGCTGAAATACAGTATTTTGCATGAAAATATCACAGACAATCTTAAGAAAAACCTTTTGATTGATAAACATCAATGATGATGATTAAACAATAAAAAATGCATAAGCATAATCCTGTTTTTTTATCTTACTTTAATTTGCTTAATTTAATTTTAAAGAAAGTAAAAAAAATAATAATAATAAATTAGCAATGTTTAATTTGGTTTATGTAATTTAGCAGCTTGTGAAAATCTTATTAAAACACCCTGACTAGACTCTGAAAAACTGTGCTGTCGGACAGCTGGAAGAAGTGCTCCGTTTTGAACGTGTCATTGAACAGTGATGGCATTATTGAATCAGAGGCCCTAGAGGGATGAGCATCAGTCAATTCCAGTTGACCCTGTGTCTGACTGCGTGTCTGGCCCGACAGATTCAATTCTGATAAAGACCATGAGTGATGTTATGGGAAATGTAGTTCTTTTAATCTCCCAGGGGAACGACTTCTTCTGTCTGTCTGGATGTTCCTGGGCCAAAAGACAAATGAATGATGAACATAACCACATATGAAAACAATTAGTGTGCTGTATTTGTTTTACACACAGGTTAGCCTCTTAACATCTGTTGTCTATTCCATTTAGAAGCCTAAAAATTGTCTCAACTGGTCTGTACAAAAGGCCTTATACTGCCAAATAAGCACCACTCGTATATTTCTAAAGCATTGTGTTGTGACTGGCACTGGGTTTGAGCTGTGAATTATACCTGTGTGTGCGGTGATCTGGACACGGCTGCTCTACAGACTGATGCTTTAATTGTTGTTGTTTGCCAGCCCACTTCAATAATTTAGCCAGCTGGAAAATTACGGGGCAAAAATCCCAGGTGTTCTCTGGGGGTTCCATCACAAGCAGCAAGCATGGACAGACAGCGCCCGTCAACTGTTCCTCCTGCTGTGATTGTTCTCTAGAGACAGAGAAAAGTTCTTTAAAAACGCATTTGTAAAACATTCTGCTTAGGTCTACAATTTAGTTAAATATATTGATTCTATTTTTGTGTACACAATTGAGTGTACACAATTTCAAGTTAGTTTTCCATTGTCACAAAATACAATTAATCTAAATGTATTAAATAAACTAATCTAATCTATCTTATTTGTTTATTTTATATACTAATATATATATTATTTCAAAAAAACATAAATAGCATAAATAAATAAATTCGTTTAAAAAACGTATTTTATATGCAGTAGAATCATTTTGCAGTAGGTCTACATTTTCTATTAATTCATCTATTCGTATCTTTCATGCAGTGTGTCATGTAGCTGTATGTGAACATAAACTATCTGCAAAGCTGGACGCTGACATGCACAATAAATAAAGTTATTGTCTATCAAAAAAAAGAGTTGGCATCATGTCAAGAAGAAGCTGTATCCTGTGAGGGTAAAATTGTTTTATATGCCCTTCTGAAAGATGAATCTACAAAGAATGAGTGGTTAACATTCATTTTTTTCAACAACACCTCAGCAGTACAGTCTCTCGTTGTGTTCGTGTCATTTTACTGATGACTGCTTTTCCAATCTTGGAGTACAACATGATATTCACCAAACGCTTGCTCTTAAAATATGGATCAGTGCCCAGTATATTTGGACCGGCTTGCTCCTTCTGAACTTCTACCTGTAAGTATGATTAATAATTGATGATGGTATTTTCTAGCGATCGTTCAAAATACGTATTTGTGTGCGTTATGTTGTGTAACAACCCTGCACATGTTTTGGTAACCAGCTAACTTACGTTTCTGTAGTTCTGTTGTTCAGTAATGTAGTCTAATTATTGTGACTGATGCAGCTTGACTGTCTGTCTGTCTCATTAGTTTAAGTAATGATAAACATGTGTAACGCAGTGTTATGCATTATACAATGTTGAAGTTCACAAAGTAGAGGTGATTCACAGATTCACTTACAAAAGCAAATTGCGAGCACTCTCAGAAAGCCCCTCTAGTAATGTCAGAGAATAGAAAAGGGTAAAAGCTCTGTGGACCCATAGATATATATATAGAATGACTAGATGTGTTAAGTCTAGAGCGTCCGCACAGGTCGGCCATCTTACCACAGGCTGGCTTTCTGGCGAGATCAGTCGACCCTGAGGTAAACGGAGGTAACCTGAGGTAAGGTAAGTGACCTGCACAAACGTCAAAACGTCTCGCTGAAATCTTAATGGATTTACAAACTGTTTGTTTTCTTACAAACGTTGTTAATGTTATTAACGTGGTTATAATTCTGGATGCGTGAACATGTTGAAATTGCAGCTTTTTTCCTCAGAAAAATCGTGCAGTTTAGTTGCATATCAAGGCAGAAATATGCCTTCTTTTCAATATAATACACACATTATAAACATGATTTAACTGAATTTACACATGATTTCCTGTCTGGTCGGTTTGTTAAAACATCTTACATTATGATTTCTACAGGAATTTGCTGACAAGATGCCAGATTTTTGAGGGACTCGAGGGATCACCTTTCACCTGTAGGATATTACAATATTATGAATTATTTTTAGGATAATCGTTAGTTACAGTATTGTTTAAAATATTTTGTTTACATAATCACTGAATGTTTGAATATAGTTTTTAGTGTGTTTATCTTATTCTTGAAGTATATACATACATACATACATACTTACATACAGTTACCCCAACATATGATAATCTAGGTGTTTACTTGTGTCCTTGGCCTTAAATGGAAAGATGGATTTAATTTTAATTATTTATATATCTGGGTACATTTCTCACTTTTTTAAGGTTTCCCAAATCCAGAGAGAGGAGGAGGAAGTGGGAAGTTGCCCTAAGAAGGGATGGGTTTGCTGCCACTGACAGGACACTGATCTGCAGTGAGCACTTTAAGTCCGAGGACTTTGACAGGACCGGGCAGACTGTGTGGATTAAAGATGGTGTTGTGCCATCCATTTTCAGCTTCCCAGCACATCTTCAAAGGGTATGTGTATCACTGACCAAAAATAATTTAAGGTGTATAAGACTGATATATCAATATACACGTGATAAAATGTGATTCGTTTTTGTTTCTGCAAGGTATATAATTTGTTGTTTATTACAGCACATTTAAGACACTCAAAATTACTTTATTTTAGTCAGTAGCAATAATAATTCCCGTGAGGATGAACACTGGGTTACAGCGGCCCTCAGGATTTCGCGGACCTGGTAGATGTCCTCGAGTTCTCGTGCCAGGGGAGGGATGTCTGGAGCCGCACCTTGTCTAGGTGGGTGCAGAATGCTTTCCAGACCTGGGACGTAAATTGAGGACCCCGGTCTGACACAATGTCCTCGGGTAGGCCAAAGTTTCTAAAGACTTGCTCCATCAGTGCTTGGGCCGTCTCCCAGGCGGTAGGTAACTTGGGAAGGGGAATGAGACGGCAGGCCTTGGAGAAACGGTCTATTACCGTAAGTACTGTGGTGTAGTGTCTGGAGGGAGGTAAGTCCGTTATGAAATCCACCGCTAGGTGAGACCAGGGTCTTTGTGGAACGGGTAGCGGGCAGAGCAGGCCTGCGGGGCGTTGTCTTGAAGACTTGGAAACCTGGCAGGTGGTACAGGCCTTTACGAAGGTTGTGATGTCTGCGGCCAGTGTGGGCCACCAGAAGTGGTTGGTGACGAGCTCAATAGTAGCTAGAATTCCGGGGTGACCAGCACTCGTGGACGAGATGCAGTATACGTTGGCGAAGTGGCTCGGGAACATAAGTCTTGGTAGGCGGGCAGTCCACTGGGACGGGCTCAGTCCCCTGCACGTCGGCAATCTCCCGCATTATGTCCCACTGTACCGGTGCTAGGATGAGTGGCTGGGCTGGTACCAAGAGAGCTTTGAACTCTCGCAAGCGTGTCAGCTTTAGCACTCTTGGTGCCGGGCCGGTAAGTGATGCGGAACTCAAACCGGGTGAAGAATAGCGACCACCGCGCTTGTCTAGCGTTTAGTCTTTTGGCGCTCTGAAGGTATTCGAGGTTGCGGTGGTCGGTCAACACGAGAAAAGGTTCTTGGGCCCCCTCCAGCCAGTGGCGCCATTCCTCTAGTGCTGCCTTGAGGGCGAGAAGCTCGCGGTCACCCACATCGTAGTTGCGTTCCGCCTGGTTCCGTTTGCGGCACAGGGGTAAAGTTTGGCTGGGTTTCCGTGACGTTGCGAGAGTACAGCGTCTATGCCCGTGTTAGAAGTGTCCACCTCGACGATAAACTGTTTTTCAGGGTCGGGATGTCTTAGGATGGGCGCCGTGGTGAAGCGGGTTTTCAGTTCCTGGAAGGCTTTCTTGCTTTCCTCTGACCAGGGCAGGCACCTGTAACCTTTCTTGGTCATAGAGGTTAGCGGGCTGCTATTTTACTGAAGTAGAAATTCGCAAAGCCCAGGAAGCGTTGTAACTCTTTCAGTGTCTGAGGTTGAGGCCAGTTCGTCACGGTGGTGACCTTGCCTTCATCCATAGCCACGCCCTCAGAGCTGATGTAGCTGAATAAACAATCCAAAACAAACACGGAGAAAACAACACGGGAAAAACGCTCGGAGTTGACTGCAAGGCAAATCAAATCTTCAAAACGTCCAGCTTCTGTTTATATAGGCCACAAAATGGCAGGTAATCGGGAGCGGAAGCGGCTAAGGTACATGGGGGAAAAGGGTCCGGGTAGGAAACTCAGAACTCTGGTGAAGGTTCCCGCTGCTGTCTTCCGGAGAGCGCCACAGAGGCGCGACTTGTGACACTGTCCCCTTGTCCAGATTTCCTGGCCTGCACAGCCTAGAGACCCAAACCTGCCAAACTATTCACTTATCACTTCATCATCACTTATCAGGCCCAGCCGGATGAGGACCAGAACCAGCACCACTGGGACACCTTTGTTACTTCGCTAAATGTATAATGAAAATGTAAAAAAAAAAAATCCATCAAATGATGTATATTTGTTAAGGGAAATCTTGTAGGCTTAGTCTACCTATTCTAGAACATTATTCTTTTTTTTTTTAGAACATATGATAATTATTCAAAAGTATTCAGTGTCAATTCAAAATTGAGCAAGTTATGGCTATATAAAAATTACATGTTTTACTATCAACACAATATTTTGGGTGAGCGAGCAGCCTGTGGTAAGATGGCCAGCAATGCAGACGAGACATCTAGTCATTCTATACATATTTATGTGTGGACCGCTGTATCGGTAGACCAATCATAAAGGACTGCGCCATCTGACCAATCACAGAAGTGAGGGCTCAAGGGAAGGAGGGATTTAGACAGACTGAGTCTACGAGTCGTTTACGAATCATTTAGAAATGGGGTAAAATTAAATCTATTTTTGGAGAAAACAAAAGTGTTTTTTGACCTTGCATACATGTAAACCTGTTTT
>JAUMHP010000055.1:5762034-5778816 GCA_032361065.1 Enteromius trimaculatus | reverse complement strand
AAGTCTGGGCGTCCCTGCTTAGACTGCTGCCCCCGCGACCCGGTCCCGGATAAGCGGAAGAAAATGGATGGATGGATAATTTACTGGTGATAATACAAGCTTGAACTGCCATTTCTATTGCAGCTATATTTAGCTATGATGTATTTTGGTCATATTCCATATTACTACATATTACAAATGTCCAAACAACCAAGTTATTAGCATTATATTTAAAACATAATAAAAATACAGTATTACCACAGTACACATTCAGAAACATAATATTTTATTACACCACAGCGCAATATTTCTTGCTATAGCCGTAGTTCTTGTTTGATTGCTTTGCAAAAGCAAAATAACTTCTCCTGTATATTATTATAAAACTATATCTTGCTAATGGACTCTGTGGCTGTATTTTTGTATGTCTAAATAATGTGTCTGAATCGCCTCTAGCTGCTGGTGTGATCGATATTTTAGAAAGCAGACCGGATCACCACACAGACTCCAGTATTCTGGAGGACTGCCAATAGAGCTGCATTAACAGAGCAACCCACACACCACAACACACACACATGACCTACACCCACTTGACAACACATACATGCTCACAAACACACTTATACACACAATCTGAACCCATTCACACACACACGATTGTAATGCACTCACAGCCACACCCACACATACACAGACTAACACTAAACATATACACAGCCCTCTCTAGCTCTCCCTTATTAATTTACAGCATCAGTAGAAAATTGATTGCAACAATCTACAGTATGTTAAAAATAGATATATACATTTTACGAAGAGAATGTGGGTGGCGCTTGAGCAGAAGTCGCTGTTGCTAAATGGTTTCTTACTATTCTTCAAGTATTAGCCCTACAGTTTTTTTCAACTGCTTACACACAAAATCTTTACTTATCACACAATTTCTGAAACCTGACACTCAAACACCAGAACCACACAACAAATTTGCAAAACCACACTAATTCTCAGCCTTTGACTCAGCTTTCACTTTCATTAAAGTATTAAATGGAAACGTGTCAAGGTTCGAGAAAAAAAAAAGAGTTTTGAAAATATGTGTAAGCAGTAGAAAAAAAACTGTAACTGTAAACTGTGGGACTGTATTTACTAAAAACTTGTTCATGCAACAATTTATAGGCTTAGCTTAAGTAATGCCTGTATAAACATAAACCCGTTGACTTTGTTAGCTACATAAGTATAATTATCTGTAGGCCTATACACAGTATTTTTTTTTATTTAGAAAAATATTAACTTTTTTGCTATTGCTGTCATGCTTTCATAATTATTGCGTTTATCTTTCATAAAAACGCATTGTTTCTTTGCATTTCAAACTGAAGAAATCGACACCAGACAGTGGCGCCATAACAACGGCCAATTTTTTTTTAAATAAATTATGCTTTTGGACTGATTGGTTATTTTGAAAGAACATCTTGAATCAGCGGAACTGAACGAACTGGACTGTTTGGATTCAACAACTCACTGATTCAATGATCCGGTTTGAACGAGTCTCGACTCGAGTGAACAATTCACGGAAGTCGTCATGTCTGGCTCAAAATTAGCCAAAAACCAGGTTTAAGCAGCAGACCTCGAACTTGCGAACCGATGGCACGAAAAGTAAGTTACTAAATGCCGAATTTTAGTGGCGTCTTTTGTAAATGAGAATCGTATTTTGGCTATACATCATAACTGTAAGTTGTTTGTGACCGTAAATAGACAAGCTGTTTAAGCTCTTTTTATGAATGTTGACGTTATATAATCATTATAACGAGCTCAAACCCATTTCAACTTTATCCTGGCTTACAAACAGTCCCACAGATGAAAAAAATAAATAAAAATGAATTAAATATATAATACATGACTATACAATAGTATGTAACGTGATGCAAATATATGACACAATTCTCTGTATGTCTTACTGTGCTCAGTATGCATTAGCAATGAGATCTGCAGCTGTGGGAGCCATAAACAGATCAGGTCACTTGGTTGCCTCGTTGCTGTCAATCATTCAGCACAGGTATGCAGTCTTTCTATTCATTATTCCACATAATACAGTCTTGTTTATTTTCCCCTCTACACTGAGTGCCACATATATGGTAGGCTAACCCTGTGAATAACAGTGACTGTCCTGCTAGGCAGCCAGGTCAGCATGTGCATGTACGGTATATTTGAAGACAGGAAGTGTGGTTTCTAATGGACTGACAGGACGCATCATTAGCCACAGTACTTCAGTGTCTGACAGGAGTTACACATGCGTTGTATACCCATTAGTTCTGACTGTCACGTCTGTCTCGCTGTCTGCCTGTCACCTTTTTCTCAGGTTGTCTTCGTGTCTCTCTTCCTTACACTTTCCGACCGCTCTTGAGGATGCGCTGTCTGTCTGTCTCTCTCTCTTTCTCTCACACACAGCTGCTGTTCTTCTCCTGGCTGGATGAGTGTCAGTAATCATTACCGGTGTCAGTCTGTGCCCTCAACCGCTTCCACAGAAACCATAGAAACCAGCTCTGTTCCTCATTACTGTCACAGTGCCAGGAACACACGCAGTCATGATATACCGACAGGATCTCTCAAATAACATTTGCATTCAGAAAAGGGGTTTCTGGTAAAGTTTACCGTCTGCAACGATTATCGGAATAATCATTCCCATTCATACTGTACACAACTACCTCACACAAAAATCTTTCAATCCTTGACTGAAATGCAAGGCTGCTTGCATAAAATGCTGTGGCACATGTATGAATTCCTGTTGTTTTAAATGAGCAAATCAGTCATCCACTCCATTTCAAAAAAGGCGTTTATTTAACCTGTAATACAAAATGTCAAAGCTGCTTTTTCTGTTTCAATAAATGAACAAAAATCTTTCACACACCTTAAATTAGCAGGAGCATAAGATATCAACTAATAAACAGAGAAGAAAAATCTTGCACTCTACCACATCTTGCAAACACATACAATATTCATTACTCGGTCATCCAACCTTCGTCAGAAGTCACAAAAAGTTTATTTATCCAACAGCATATACAGTTTATCATTGTTTATGCTATCCATATACAAAGACATTTGTCATTTGTTTATGCTGTTGGATAAATATAACTCCGTTAGGAGTTATTTTGAATTAGTTGGATGCGCACATTTTGTTTTTAAAGCCTTACAAACTTCAGATGACTGTTTTTTTCTTCTATGGTAGCGTGAATGTTTTTCTTCTCTCTAATGTTTGTTAAATATATATATGCTATATTTTACCATAACTTGGAATTTGAACTCTACCTACCATAAATGATTCACAAACTTGTTCAGTATAGTAGTTGAAAAGCGTTTTTGTCCTTTGGTCATGTCTTATCTTGCCAATTCACACTTAAAAAATAGTTGCATGAGTCATGACGCCCCTGCCCATTAATGATGCTATAAGAACTTATGAACGTTTTCTAGTATCAGCCTCAGACGGCATGTAAATAGACTGCCAATGCATCATTCACTGACCATATGATGCATGTCGCACATAAAAATGGCAAGCACTGGTTAAAATCCAAGTCTGTTGTCAGTTCTAATCTGATTGGCTGACTTAAATGCAACTTCTTGGATTCAAATCTGTTTTTATCACTCCACCATCGAGAAAGTCATGTTTACAAGGTACGAGGTTGATAAAATGAGCACTTCCAAGGAAAAACTAATTGCTGGATTTGCCAAAATTTGTGAGGTACATGGCATTGAAAATAGAATGATATTCAAGAGATCTTCAAGCTTGAACATGCCTTTGTAATTTGCTTTGTTCTCAGATATCCAACTGTGGTTGCACCAGACTTAATGTCAGTAGTCAAAAGTCTGGCTCTTGTAGATGAAATGCAAATGAAAACACAGATACTTTTAGCCAGTTCACACAGAATTTGTGAACGGACCTAGTTTATTCAAAAAAAGAAAAAAAAACATACAATGGCTGCTTTGTGTACAGTGTATGAAACAAAAACATTTGCATAAGTAATTCTCAAGTATACAGTGACGATCTCATTATAACAAAACAAACAGAGCATCCTCCACTACACAGCAACAGTTTTAAAGCTAGAGTCAGTTAGTCAATGAACACAATGGATTGGGATCATGGCGACTTTATAACAAACTGATAAATTGGCTCTAGAGCCAATGAGTGACAGGTATTGATAACCAGTAAGCATTGCCTTTCTATCCCCAGAGTTGTTATCAATAGACATATCTATTAATTGACCCCATCCTAAGCATGACTCGAGGATATAAATAATGCAGGCTAAGCCAGTCGGTGCCACGGAGTTGTCAAAGAGACATATTTGATCCATGGCTAGGTCATGTAGAGTGTTGGAAATTAAGTTCATGAGCATAGATAATGTACCGGCATCAGTTTCCATGATCAATAGAGATATATGCCCTTTTTGTGCTTCAAGTGTTGTATGGCTGTTTGTCTTGCAAACAACAATTCCAGCAAGTTCGAAGTGGGATTCAGTATATTTTGTATCGAAATGTGTCATTAAAATTATTTATTGAACTAAATGATAAAAAAAATAGCGCTTATCGATGCCATATTTTGAGTTTAAAATGTACTGACTACAACATTTAATTTTATGTAATAAAACTGTGCTTTGTGTGATGCAAGTACTTTTAATCTTTACATACATTCACCGAGCAAATATTGTGCTGTGCATCCGGTCACATTGCTGCCTTACATTTTGTTAAAAAATAAGTAGGAGCACAGCTTAAAATACATTCAGAGGTCCCAGAATTCCTAACTTCAGCTGTGCGTGTGGGAACAAGAGCTGTGACATCATCACACTCCCCTCTTGCAATGCAAGGTCTTTAAAGACGTGACTGTCCATCCCACACACGCCCAGAGAACCGTGGAGGAGGGCAGGGGCGAGTCACCACCTCTTTGCATTTAAAATTTACTCCAAAATGGCCAAAATTCATCTACACCCACAATATGAGTGGATTTAAGTGCCTGTGGGACTCCTGTTCATAAGACAGCGAAGCAAAGAGAGACAGACAGACAGATAGACATCAAAAAGGGTGAGAGAGGGAGAGTGGGTTCTCAAACCGAGTCCCGGCCCTTCCTGCTTTACTGATAGCAGAAAAGACAGACAAGTCATCCCTCCATCGCGAGCGAGTGGTGCTCTGCTCCTTTCAATGAACACTTGATATTTGAATATGTGAAGTTAAGCACATAGATAACAATGTCATACTCCTACATGAACATGTGGGCACCGATTCAAAAGGTAGACAGCTTCTCTGTGCTTGTTAGAGAGATGGTCATATATGTGAATAAATGGCCTCTCAAAACAAACACCTAGAGAATGTAACCAAATATTTAAGATTGGGGACGGCACATATAAATCTCAAGAAATGCAAAGTGAGTGCAAATGTGTTTTCTTCCCATTTCGTTTCACTTTTTTGATTATTTTTTTCAGATACTAACACACATTTATTTGATTACACGTATTCAATGCTGTTAAATTCATTACATTCATGCTGATAGTCATTACTTACATAAATATATATTGCCATGCCATTTTTATTTGTTTCATTTATGTCTTTATTTATTTATTTAGTTATTTGTGTACTTCAGCTAAAATATATTTATAACTGATTTATATTTTATTTTTAATTAAAAACTTGCTTTGGAAACAAAACATAAATGAGTGTTTTGTAGTAACAAATAATTATTAACTTTGCACAACGAGTAAGTAATTAGCATTAGTAAAATGTCATTAGTAAAAATAGTAGTGTTTAATGTAATTCAAATATCTTACAGCAAAAACAATGCCATCTACATTCTTGTTTTATGCAGATGCCCCTTCAGACTCACAACTTTGCAACTCGAGTATCATTGAAAATTGCCATTGGTAAATATAGGGTTTCGCTTGGTCATTGACGCATGTAAATTGTAATTATGATATTTCTGACTCCACTTCAAGGGAAACTAGGGGGAACACATCCCCTTCAGTGTATGGTGGTTATGGTCCTTGCTTTCACACACACTGTTGGTTGTTCCGGGTGTCGAGTGGATTTGATTGTAGCTGGGTTGAGTGTGATTATATTGTCAGAAAAAACCTTGAGGTGAGTGTTGAGTGATTAATATCTCTGTTCTGAGATGACGTCGTGGGTGAGAAAGAAAACCGTGTGTGTTTGTACAGTTGAAGGGAAAATATTAGCAAACCTCGTTAATGGCAGTCTTTTTCATTCACTGATTGCTAAGCATAATAAACATCTAATCATATCCCTAAACACCTGATCTTATTAAATGATCTGATTTTTCTGCCACAGTGATTTGTGTGTGACATCCACAGAGAGTTTGGAAGTGTCTGATGTAGCGTCTAATATCCTGCTGCTCTGAAAAAACTGATCTTGACTCTCCTTATGCAAATGAGTTTGTGCCACATAAATGAATGAGAATGAAAAAGGGCTGTAAAGTGCATGCTAAATAAACACTAAATAAAATATGCATACAGTACATCATAAATGCGCAACACGCGGAGCTAATGGGGAAAATTAATAAGTTTATGTTTGTGCTGCTAAATCAATGACTACTGTGTTAAAAAAAGATATAAGCACCTGTACATTTATATTAATAGACGACACAAAACTCCCTGTAGAGATGATAGTTATCAGATGTATAGAAATAATGTGTGAGAACCGCTTTTTTTCCTTTGCATTCATGTTTCTCAGACACACAATCAGAGGATATATAATCACCAAGTTCCTCTCCTTTATACTGAACTGTTAGATATAAAGATATAAAGCGATCTCAGGTCTTTCAAGAGGATGCATTAATAATGCTCTTTTTTTTTTGTATGCATTCAATAGACGTCTACATACATTACTCAGAAAAGGAAAACGGACTAGGGCATTGTGAGAATGTGGGTCAGATATCTGATCAGCGACGGTGTCTGGTCCTCTATTCTTCTCATGGTTCTTCAGGGAGTCATCATCAGATAGAGTTGTACCTGTCTGTTGTCCTCACCAGATCATATGAAAAAGTCTGCTTCTCAAGCAAGCAGGTTTGTTCAGAAGTGACTCTTACATCAAATGCTGACTCAGAGGTATTTACAGTATTTTAGCATTTAAAAGGTGCATTTTTTTTTTTTACGTTATTATTATTATTCGTATTGACAGGTCAATCAGTACAGTACAGCTTGATCGATACTAAAGTATAACATGCGCTAATGTAAAATAACTTTTCCTTGCAATAGTAGTCAAATATTTGTATCCGAAGTGTATTACATTACACTTATTATAGAAACAGTCCCCTTGGAGGAGCTTGGGGTTAAGTGTCTTACTCAAGGTCGCCATATAGTTCAATACAACTATGGTCGACTCCATGACATGAAATATTTCTCATTCATCACGTCAGTTCTGAAAATGACAGCTGTGAATAATGACCAGACTCTAGACATTTCTCAAATCCTGACCCCACCTCCAAGTCACCCTCAGCCTTGGGGCAGAGCACGCACGCACACACACACACACACCATACATCCAGCCCCTACATCTGCCTTTTCCTGCCCTCCTTCTTCCTGAGAGTGTGAGAGACTCAGTCTAATAACCCTCAATCATAAATCAATTTCCACTTGGCTACGAATGCCTCAGCTCTGGTGACTGACAGCTGCAGCAGAGGTGCAGATCTGAATCATTCTTTCAGATGGCAGCGTGGCGACCATCTGTAAGCGATGATGCCTAAATTATCAGCTGCCTTTAAGTGATGAGCAGAGGCTAGCAGGTTCAGTGTGACAGGCTGAGATACTTGGCACGATGACTAGTCCCACAATCTCAATCACGTCTTCTACAGAAGCTATGCTGTTTTTTATTGTCACTGTTAACTGACAGATATTACTAAAATGTGTCTTAAAAAATCGCTTCCCTCTTTGAAAACACTAGTTTCGGTACCTAGATACAGTACCTGGATGAAGCCACTCTCTGTAGATATCCAGTAGAATTCCCATTCATGTCGATGACAGTTGCAGTCTTAGATGCTGCTCTGTTTTGCTTTGTTTATCCAGTTCCCTTTTTTAAAAAAAACAATAACCTTGTGGGCTCAGATTGTAATTATGCTGCTTGCAAAAATTTCAATCAGAATGGCCGATGGTAACATACAATAGTTTTACATAAAAAAAGTGATCATGAATATTTCCTCTTTGATATTTCTTAAGATTTTCCTCTTCTGAACTTCCTTTTTATATTTTTACATTAAAATAATTTGTTAAATGGCAGCCAGTAAAATAAGAGTGTCCAGAAAAAAGAAATGTCATTGTTTTTGTTAACTATTCATGTGCATACCTGATGTTGTCTTTTTGCTTTTTTTCCGGAATTGCAAGGAAAAAGCAACAGATGCAGTTGTATATTACCATTCTATTAATGGGTCAAAGTATACTATATAACCCACCCACTCTTGATATTAAGGATACACATCACGCTGCTGCTGTCTTCTCATGAGAGAAAAAGCATGAATCACCGTGACATCAGTTTAAAATATTGATTCACACCAAATCAAACAAAAGCTAAGACTAATTATCAGGAGCGTCAACTCAGGACTGTCCTAATTGTGTCAGAACGCCTAGTCACCCTATATATGCCCGTTCACACGCACATGTCACTGCATTAGCTCCTAGTGTAACCATCGTATCTGTCACACCTGGAAACAGAGACTCTATCTCGCTGTCTCCACACACACGCAGCATGACAGAAAGTGATTTAATAGCAATTATGCGCTTCTCTTCAGTTCCGCTGACAGTCTGATGGCTGGAGACAGCATAGCTGGGCTTCGTTTACTTTTTCATGCCTCTATCTGTCACACTACACTGTACAATCACATTCAACTCGTATTAGAATGCTATTGAATTCTTGGATCCCAGCAGTGTGCTGTCACAGTCATTGTCCTTTCTCTTCCTCGAGGCTAATGGCTCTCGCAGGACCATGTCCTTCACAAATGAAGGTGTGGTCGGCTGTCAACAACTCAGGCTTCAGATGTGTTCCCATGTGCCTGCCGTTGGGAACTGGCACTTTGCCCATTTGATTCTCGGGTGAGGCACCGCTGAGGGATTTACTGTTCCCATCACAACATTGTGGGTGTCAGTATTCGTGCCCTTTCACTGAGTGCTGTAATCTTAAGCATTGAAAATAAAAGCAGGTTATAATACCTACAAGAAAGCATCTTTTATGAAATAGGATTAGGAAGACTACACCATCTGCTTTATACATGAAAAAAATGTGGTGTATATACTGTATTCTATGGAGCCCCTAAAGCGACATGTTGATGGTAAAAAAAAAAAAAATGTAATGGGAGGAAAAATTATATTTAGCTTTCTCTTGCAAAACTTTTGCATTCCTCCAAGAAATTTAGTGATCACTTGCAAAATGTTTTTGCTGGAAATAGAATAAAGTGTGAGGGGAAAAAATAAATTTTGGTGCAACTGCAAACAAATGCAAACATTCTCAGTGGAATGCAATAGTTTTTAATAGAGAATGCACATTGCTTACAAACATATAGTTTAAGATGATGTTTCTTGGGGAAATGCAAAGAATGTGCATGTTTTGTGAATGAATGTAAACTTTCTTGAACAAAGCTTAATTTCTCAGGGGAATGTGGTAGTTTTGCTAGAGAAGGTACACGTTTTTTTTCTCCCATCTTACAACATGTCCCCTAAGGGTTTTCATCAGTTTTGCATGTTACATAGTCAGATTACCATTAATAATACCTTTAAGAATTTAACCATAATTCATTTTAAATGCTTATTTTTTAAGTATAACACTTTACTTTTGTATGTATTTAAGTAATTAGCTGATCGATACAATTGCATGATGAAATTAACCCTAATAGTTTAATACTAATTGAAGTATGTAACACTTTACTTTTGAGTGCATAAGCTGAGCCTGACAATCAGATACAAAATTGTAAATTGCAAATGCATGATGAACGTTGATGTTCTTGTGGGTCATAATTATCCATGATGAATGAAGTTTTTTTTCTCAAGATTGACATTTTAAAAACTTAAAAAGACTGCTAGCGAACAAAAAGGGAATCCGTCTCAGTGGAATCCAGTTTAGCTTGTTGTTTGTAGCAGACAAAATAAAATAATACGGGTGTTGCCGTGTAGCAGCGGTGGGTTTGCTTTGCCCTGAAGCGCACAGGTGCGGTCGTCAAAAATGTAACATTCAGGTACGTGATAGATTGCTTCCCTCACTTGTGATTCTTGTGTAAATACAATTATGCCTCATTAAAAACGTCAAGACACGCACCTTCACTTAGTGTAGCTTATATATGCCCTTGCATGTTACTGTTGGGAGTAAATAATTTTCAAATGTCAATTTTGCTTGCAATTAAGTATGAGTACAAATAAATTAATTCAAAAATACCACTTTAAGTAATTGTGTGTGAAGATGTTGAATTTACAGATTTTTGATCTGAGCTTTTAGAAATTTCTCCGATCAGCCAGATGTTATATTCTTGCAGCTCTTTAAAACGCAAAACAATGCACAGATTTGGAGTATTGGGGTCAGAGGGACACATACACTCCCTTCCAACACATGCACACATATACAAACAAAAGTTGAGTGGGATCTTGTAGTCACAAGGTTGTCATATACAGACCTCCAGCTCTCTAAACACAAATGCGCTCTCATCTCCACTGTTGCCGCCCCATTGCCTGGAAACCAAGTCGTTAAAGTAAACAGTCACTCCAGGTTTGGGCATTATTACATCATGCAACTTCTTCATACTTGAATATCAAAGAGACAGCATTTACGTCAACACATACATTGTCACATTTCTGCAACTTCACTTGATCTTGATTTAAATCTTGGATGAGACTATGAACTTTACACCATTTTCTTTCCATGTCTTCAGTTCCTTCTGATTTTTCAGGTCAGATAAGGGTTGAGACGGCTTTTTATGACTGCCGTTAAAAACTTCAGTCCACATGAGTGATTAAGGTTAAGTGTGTAATTTCCGCTGCAACATAAATACAGGTTCACCCTCTTCCCATCTGCCATTGGTTGTTCCAACAGATAGTCCCACCCCCAAACTCACAGCATTGGTTGAGCTGTTTAGGATTCTCAAATAATCAAGTAATGTTTTGACAGAGATACAGCATTTACACTTTTTTTCCCCTCCACAATTAGCTTAAAATTGAATAGAACGTATTTTAAAATGAATAGTTTAATCTATAAATGTCAAAGCCTTCTACGATTTTATTTATTTATTTTTTTAAATGGTCCTGTTTGCACTTTGTGTCATGCCGAAGATCCCGAAATTATATAGAAAAAGCATTACACACAACAGCTATAAGCATATTTCTGTTTCTCTTTTTCACTCTGCCTAGTTTCTCAGTAGACTATTCAACCAACAAACAATGATACCAGCATTCTGTAATCTATAGTTTCCCTGGAAACAAACTCTAGAAGTGAGATTCCCTTCAGGCAGGTGCTTTGCACTTCATTAGAGTGTTCCAAACTGGCGGCTGTTCTGTGATCTGTTTTATTACCAAGCGTTACAGAATTGACAGGTTAACAGTGCATAAATTCCACCTCAATAAAGAGCATATTTGTCTGAGTGGCAGTACAAGTACATTTGCATGTTCTGAAAAGAAAATAGTGCTAAGCAGTAAAATAGTAATAAAACGTGACAAAGACTTTCCTTACCAAATACCTTGTTTACAGAAACAAGAAGCTTACTTACTGATCTTGGAGCAAGTAGTCCAAAGGCCTTTTTGCATCTGACAGTGTGAGTGATAATTATACAGTATATGTAGTATTAATCGTTTGTGTGCCTTTAAAATGGCTCGCCAACTGGTGGGTGATGTTTCCTTTTCTTTGCCAAAGTCAGATCTTGTTTACCATGGTGGTGCTCATAGATCCAGTCAGTCATAAGAGTTATGAGATACTTCCAAACTAAACGGGATTTGATCACTGAAAAACATAAGCTAAGCAATAGCTATCAGGTTTGTGTTAAACTATATGCTGTGTGTCAAACCGGGCTGTCGGCTAGAATGATTTCTGTGTGAAATATGCTATTGATTTGCATCTGTAACAATGACAAGATGTAACAAAGACTGTCGATAGGAAATCAATCATCCACTGTGTATCTGTTTGTCTAGTCGAAGCCGGACGAAACTGACAGGATAAATGCTGCAGGTCTGACCAGACGCTCACTTGCACCCTAAAACACTTTCAAACAGAAATGGTAAAACTTATGTAACTATCAGTTTAGTGAGTATAGTATAGCCGTGCTTGCTTTAACCCTGTAAAGCCTGACATATGAAATGATAACCAGAAAAAAGTTTAACGTTGAACGTTTATACAAGTATGTGTTTTTATTAAATGTTAGTTTAAATACATCAGGCTTATATGGTTCATATAGCATGATACTGGAAAATATGCAGTTTATACTTTATTTATATGAAAAAGTAAGCTTAAATTCTGGTAACATCATGTAAAGTAAACCACATTGCCTCACATTACATTATCTTGTAATGTAGATGAGATCAATAAAACTTAACAGCAGACTGCTAACAAAAATTAAATCTGTTATAACCCTGCATCTCCCAACAGGATTAGTAAAATCATATTTAAATGCTTAGTTTTATGATTGTACAGCAGAAATGTGTGTGTCACATATACAGTAGTATTTTTAGCATTAAAAACAACTGACTAGAGAGGAGAGAAAAGAAAAGGAGAGAAAAGAAATAAAAGAGAAAAGCATGCGTTAATGGAGGTGTCAAGGCAGACAGCTCCTCCTGTGGTGAGTAGTAACAGCTTGCTCTCCACTCGGCTGCGTTAAACAGCTAATTAAGCACTGAGGCATAATGAATGCGACTCCATGCAAGTCCCCGAGGAGCTCGCCAGCCACAGCACCGATGAAAGAGGGCAAAGGTCACACTACACCCACAGGCATGACAGGGATACGCAACGCTATGCTACATTTGCCCGCCTTGAATCCGCGGCAGCATGTAGAACTATGACTAAACAATTACACAGATGTCAGTGCAGGTCAGACAGAGAGAACATTAGTGCTATACAATGTGATTCAATTATATATATATATATATATATATATATATATGTATATCTGTTACAATAAAAAAGGTGAAAAAAGGCCAACTTTCATTTCCTCTCTCTCGTGCACACAGAGGCCTTATGTTCTGTTTCACTGTGTTAGCTAGACAATTGCATCCTGTTGCTTTTCGTACGAAGACCTGATGTTTTAGTCCAAATACTCTTGTTCATATGCACACAAGTGTAAAGGAAAATGAAGAAAAGCAGATGGCATTACTAGTAAACAAAAAAGTCCCTCAACACAGACTTGTAGAATTTTAGAATGACTGGATCATGTGACACTGAAAAGTAATGAAAAATGCTTAAAATTCTGTCACATCACAGAAATAAAGGACATTTTTCAATTTGTTAAAAACAATAATTTTTAATTGTGGTACGGTTTTACAATATGACTTTTTTTTTACTATATTTTGGATAAAATAAACGCTGCCTTGGTGAAAGACTTTTATTAGACTAGTTGCAGCTGGTCATTCAGGAAAACCAAGATAGTTGGAAATATGTATTTTTGCATTGCGAGAAGTTAAGGAGCAATACTAACTGAGAAGGACAATTCATAACCAATACTAACCAATTATATATACTATATAACCACACCAAAACTATATAATTAACAGACACATGCTTCTTCCATAATCTACTGTGCAATCTACATCTTTAATTTAAGTTCATTCATATACAGTAGGGACTGTGAACAATACTCATTCTAGGACCTGCTATAGTTTTTTCCTTCCTTCCTTTAGTTGGCCAAGATGTTGTAACAAAGATAGTTAATCATCTGTTCTTTGGGAAACTGTCAAGGCCATTTTAAAAACACTCAAATGTTCCCACAGTAATTATGGAAATATTCCTTCAAAGCTACCTTAAAACACAGGTCATTTCTGACAGCAACATCAAAAAAAAAAAAAAGATAGCAGAAAACAGCCCAGAGCTTCTGGGTGGTAAACGGTGCTACACAAACGTTTCCTCAGGCTGGAAAAAGGAACATGTTTTTTCCTCTGTTACCTTTGCATTCCAATCCATGACATGATCCATCCTGCCTACCTGGACAGAGTTGAAATATATGTGTGTGCTGTCTGTGCACTTGCGTATGCAGTATATTGTGCCAAAATGGGTATAAACTTCACTTCAGTCAGCGAGCCAGTATCAATCTGGTTCATAAATAAATTTAGGCTAGTAGTATTGAAAATTGTGAAATATTGCTCCACAGAAGACATGGATTTGGAATGACATGTACAGTATTTTGTTATTAAATAAGTTTTCGCTCCCAACATATTGACGCTTGGTCAGGACCCCTTTAGTGTAATTTTTAGATGTGCAGAATCATCCATTGCTTTAAACAAGAAATCTTTGGCATCTATATGCAGCAAAGACACTGTGAATTTTAATATCATTATTAAATTATATTTTGGGTAATGCTGTTGCCCATTACATATATGTTTGTGTGTGATTTTCCAATGTAAACAGTCACAATAATTGTATTTATGTTACACTATTTACATATTTATGAGCATGTAACTCGACCCCTTCCCCTAAACCTACAATTTGTCAATAAAACATAGGGTATAACTTGCAGATACAACTACAGTCAGGATTTACTAAAAATATATATTCAAATTCCAAGTCTTCCAAAGCAAAACAATTGATTTGTGAGAGGATGCAAACACCATCTCCATCCACCATAAAGCTCAGAATTATTTTTAGTGAATAAAACCTTATGATTTACTCTGTTCTATGCATAAAGATATAGCCCCAGAAGAAACACAACTTGTTTATACTTTTTTAATCTCAGTTTTTGCAATAATTACATATGACTATACATGTTTTATACTGTGGAAGTGGATATGTTAACTTTAGGGTAAGGATGGGCTTCAATTAAAGTATTTATATACAAATATTTAGGGGTATCTTGACCTTCAAAAAGCAAAATCAAGGGGTTTCTGACCAATCATCAACATTAGATCAGTTGGGAGTGAGAATGTGTTGAGCTTTTTAAAAATATTGCTTTTCGGGTTTTTTTTCATCTCGTTTGTTTTTTAATAAAGATGCGTTTAGCACTATCAATAGCGAACAAATCCTCACTGCTCTGTGAACTTGTTAGCAGATTCCTGTGAACAAGTAGCATAGGGCATTGCCCTCGGTCATGGTCTGTCTGTCAGGCCTGGTGCTAAACTGGCATTCGGCCATGTAAGACAGAGGGATGGAATCCGATGGGTCTCAGAATAGGCGTGTTAGTTAAGCTCCATTCTCTGCTTTGAACACAGGGCTTGATTCTCTGGGACAGATGGAGCAGCTCAGTCCCCCGTCAAAATGCCCATGGTCATGCCAGGGGGATTGTGTTTGCAGTCTATGCCCCCTCCATGAACAAGCTGGCATCTGTGAGGATCTCTTATGATTCGATTCTCACCGGACCTTCCTGGGCCCCGGGGGCACCTCCTATCCCACCCATTGCCAATTAGAGCCTTCTGACCCGCCTGTAGCCCCAGGCAAACCTCCTGTGAGCAGGCCCGATGTGGCAAGGGACCTAGGCCGGCTCCAGTGAGAATAATGGGGATCTGCCAAGCTGATCCGTCCTTTAAAGAATTGCAAGGCTGGACAGACTGTGTTTGTACTGACTGCAGGCTGTGTCTTGTGCCACTTTTTGGTTGGACTTTGAAAAGGACAAATCAGGAACTTTCCTTTTATTTAAACAAAAGGATGGCTTTTTTTTCCAGACTCCCCAAAACATTTCTCAATGCATTTGTTCAAACACTTAAGAATATATTAAAATGTAAAAATTTTATTTAAAGGGGTCACACAAAGGCAATTTTCCACAAGCTAATATGATTCTTTAGGGTCTTAATGGAAAGTTTGATAGTGTTAAAAAAAACGCTCATTTTAGCTCTTTAGAAATCACTCTGTTCTGGGCACTTCCCCTTCCGAGACTCACTTGGAGGATCTTTTTTTAGCAGTATTCATAGTGAAACTTGCTAATTAGCACATTATTAGGAAAGGCGATTTGCAGAGATTCATTAAAAGACATTATACTCACTACTTCTGTAGTTGAGGCTGGATCATGAATGATTTACGCGAACAAAAACGCATTTTGGTTGATCAAGTGCACGCTTCAATTCAGAACCAAATGTAACATTAATCTTCCACGTCTTCAGTCACTCAGATGTCGGGGGTAAATGGCTACTGCTATGTTCAGTAATACATTCAACAGCAAATCACCTCAATCTCTTAGGAGTCTTGCTTGTCTCTGCGTCTCGGTCTGAAGTCACTCAGACAGTAAGACCAGTAAGAAACGCTGCTAAAAATATCTACTCTATGACTAAAAACAGCAACCTTCAGCTCATACAGTATAAGACTCTTCATAGAACACATTACACTGGGAAAAGACTGTCTAAAATGGGATTCACGTCAGAAACTTGCTCACATTGCTCAGAAAATTGTCCGGACACATATATCCACGCCACATGGCACTGCCCACCCATTAAACACTTTTGGAAAGAAGTCACTGATTCCTTATCCCGCCTCCTGGGCTGCAGTATCCCATTATCCCCCTCAATCTGTTTGCTAGGTGACTTATCAGCTCTCAATCAAGAAATAACAAATAAAAGGATATTACTCATAGCTTTAACCATCGCCAAGAAAACCATCTTCTTAAATTGGAAATCACGAAGTGCTATTCACATAATACATTGGAAAAATTTGCTTTCAGATTACATATCT
>JAUMHP010000055.1:5727986-5749484 GCA_032361065.1 Enteromius trimaculatus | reverse complement strand
GATCAACTCAGAAACCCGAATACCGACCTAAACCCGATCATAACCCGGATATTGGCTGCATGTAAACGTAGTCAGTGGTTGATATGCCAAGCCTCTCAAACAAACAGAGAAATGTTTTATAGTCTTTGAATGAGTTTGCTCTCAGAACTGAGCAGATTTAGCATTAACGAAAACTTTGACGGAAAACTATGTGCATTGACAAACATTTTTCCCATGACTAAAATGAGTAGCTAATAAGACAACAAAATGGTCAAAAAAGCATAACTGTGACTATATCAACATGCAAAATCTTGAACAAGACTAAAATGTACTATTTTTAAAGTAATTTTATAGATATTTAGGGAAAGCCTAATATGCTAATCTTTAACATGTTTTACACCAAACAATACTTTTGAATCCAACTCTTCTCTATGAAAACAAAATGGCATTTTATAAGCGAAGACTGACTTTTTGAGACAGGTGGGATTCAGTGTACAACACTTCCCATTCATTTCTATGGTATTCGTAAATGTTGACCAGTCACAACTCTGACTGGAATTCAATGACGTCAAAGCAGTAATGTGATTCGTTTTTAAGGGGCATGTGTTCCAAATTGACCATTACGCTTTCTCCAGTAGTAAACAATACAGGTCCTCTCATCTACCTATAGTAAGAACATCTCTGAGCACATGCACATCTGCCGCTTTAAATTCTTGTTACAGCAGGATGGATTCTGATTGGCTGCCAATGTTTGTGTCTTTCATCAGCTTAGTAAAATATCCAACTGTACTGTTTCTCTGTGCCTTATGTGTTATAGCTCTGGACTCTACTACTATTTAATACTGAGATAATACTATATTTTTATCATTATCTTGTTAATTGTTGGCGCCGATAGCCTTGTGGGCAGTGCGCTTTGGGCATTGCGAGTTCGAGTCCCGGCTTGCAGACCTTTCCCGATCCCACCCCCTCCACCTCTCTACCGCTTCACTTCCTGTCAGTCCTGATCTATCCTATCTAATAAAGGCAAAAATGCAAAAAAGATTCAACAAGTATTGCAAGTGTGTGTGTATGTACATGGTGAATTCAGTTATAATTTAAACGTTTTTGCCAGCCATCTTAATTTACCTGAATTCACTATTCCTATAAGAATTGGTAAGATTTTTTATGAGGTTTCATGCCTTTACCAAGTCTGCAAATATTACACACTTGTACATACTTGGAATTGCATTGTAAAGTGGTAGTCCGTTTGAGCTGTGTTACAGCGACCTCAGTAAAAACTGTGCTGCTGTGTCGAAACATCTGTGGTGAAACGGTCGTTAGGAGGATTGAAACTATGGTGAAATGCACTGGGCCACAGCAGCAATAAAGACCTGAACCCAGTGACCAAAGGCAAGGTTCATTAGTTCCAATCTGTTCGATTAGTCACACACACACACAGTACTGAACCTGGATCAGGTACAGTGAAGAGCAGCGCTACCATAAAGCTATAACATGTGGCTTACAGAACAATGCAGAGTTTTGTTTGTTTATCTGTTCTGTATAATGTTGTATTGTGTTAGACTTATTTGTGTTAGTATTGGGAAATCCCTCTCAGAGGAGGCCTGCAGAACTGAAGCTTTCCTCACAGAGCTAAACATGCTGCATGGAACTGATTTGAGCCATATTACTCTCAGTATTAACCCTGACACAGAAATGAAACATAAACCTAAGGGGGGTCTGTTTAAAGCGCTCCATCTGTCATTCGCATGGAGAGTTGTTTTTCTGCCTGTACATATATATACACAGACACTCCCACCTCCAGGTTTACTATCACAAGCTATAAATCACATCGACTTGACCTGCGTTGGCGTTCACACAGCAGCACAGATTTGCGTGTATCTCCTGAAACACAAGTAAACTGCACGAGATAATGATAGTGAATGAGTAAGACGAAATTAGCGTGATTGAAAGCAAGAATAGCGCAATGTGTTTCACATTAGGCTCTGCTTCACAGTATGGGGTGGTTCTCGTAGAAGGTGTAGTAGAGGCAGAAGTCTATAAGAAAGACACCAAAAGTCAAACATTTTCCTAAATGCTCCAGGTCACAGTCAGGAAATGATCCAATTCAGCATTATGGAGGAGCATAAAACCGCCGTTTGGCAGAAAGACGTCCAGTGCACTCAGCGACAAATGGCCATAAGTTAATCCTGCTCTTATTGGTAATCAGATACTGGGTCTGTGCACCAAAACCATAAATTTGCTTCTAAATGTAATTTATAAGTGTGTTATGAGAAATGAAGTCATCACTCTGGTGTTCAGACCCAGTGTGGGTGTTGTTGTAGCAATACAACACTTATTATATCCTCTGGCGTCCCTCGGAGGGAAGTGCCCCGACCTGTATGAGCCCAGAACAACATAGGTGTAGATTCATGCTGGAAAACTCTACAAATTGGACTACATAAATACATTTATGTGTTTGGGTGTTTCTTCAGCTCTGGGCACTTTGGGATGAGAGGACATTTCACACTCACTAGTTTGTTTAGCTTGTCTGCCAACAATGTTCAGCAGATACAGTATATTTCTCATTTCTCAGTATATTTTTCAATATGAAATATGTTCACTTTTTGCATAATTTGACAACTTTAAAGCTTGATGTAAATTATTTTTTTCATATCACGTGTCCTATTGGCTTGTTGATCTCATACATTCCCAGTTCAGTAGTAAACATACACTAACTTGGGGGAAAAATCATATTGCAAGTGTTGTTCATCTCAGTTTGTTTATATTATAATAGCTTTACAATATTAACAATTACTGTATGTTTACCTTTGAATCAAATAAATGCAGCCTTAGAGAGCATATAAGAGACTTTCGAAAACATTCTCACAACCCTAAACATTTGTATTGTAGTGTCTATGATGGGTTTACTTTTTTTAAACCTTAAATGGTTTTTGAGACAACGGGTAGAACACATTATACATGAAAGACATTTGAAAAGTGGAGAAATAATTGTCCAAGGCACTGTAAAACCTTTCCAAAACCATTTTAATATGACTTTCATGTTAAGAAAAAAAGGGTTAAAATCTGTTAACTTTAATAGAAATCAAGCAATGGGACATAAAAGCGCTTTCAGTAGAAGAAACACCCATTTAAGTATAATTAAATACATGACCCAACCAAACTTATGTCCTGGCAGAACATCCTGTCCCAACTGTTCATAGCATTTGTGAAAAGTAGCGGGATTGCAGAACAAGGTCACAAACATCATATCACTGTTATATTTTCACCTCGTGAGAAACCCTGTCAAGTGAGATTGTGAGAGGAACACATGCTGAACGTCTGCTTGAATCAGTGTTTGCGCAGTCTTTCGCTCTACCCACTAAACTTCGGTAATGACTACACCTTGAGAGCAGAACAGATCTATTATAGATGGTCTTCGCTGGTTCCTTCCAGAGACCAGGCAAACTGCCTCCATATGCGCTTTTTCCATACGCCGCTGCTGTTCTGGAATTCTGTTTATGTACACTCTCAAACTTCTCACTGTGTGAGAACAAAAGAAGCAAAAGCAATTATGGGCTGGACGAAAGGCCGGAGCGAGCAAAAAGCGGCGGATGGAACCAGAAAACCAGGAGAGGAGCGATGTGAAGATTAACCCCACGGATTGTCTCAGGAACAGCGGTTTGAATCCCACAGCCAATTTCCCCCATATTCCCTGAGATTCCCATCAGCGCAGCCATTCACACGGGAAGCCCGACATCCTGTGCCTCCGTGTTGGAAAACTTGACAGCTAACTAATGTTCTGCGGCCGCCTTCCTCCCCGAACCCACAAGCAACAGTCCTGCCCCAGGCGACTCCGGGGTCCTGAGAAGGCAGGAAACTGGTTTAATCCCATTCTGTGTGAACCGACGAGAACTGAATCGTGCCCTGTGGCTTCAGAGACTTGTCTGTTTGGGTAAGAGACGGAAAAACAATCAGAATCGCAGTGAAGTCTAAGACGGTGCTCGCAGTGTCAACACGCCTGTTTGTGTTAGCGCGCATTAGCATAGCGCTATTGACACTTGTATACGGAAGGCTGGTTTGTGTGCTTTGATGTCGAGATAATGCAATCAGTGCCTATTTGTTGAGATTCAACACTTTTGCAAAGCAAAGCACACACAAGACACGAGAATCGATGAACTGTGAGGCTGGGAACAAGATCAAGATGGAGGCCAAAGGTGTGATGGAGCCAGACATACTGTACGGCCTTTGTGAGACTAAACAGGATATTGACTCTCGCTAAAGCTGATGGGACAGACCGTTTGAGTGTGTGTCTAACGGATGGTGGCTCTGTTAAATAAACTCTCGTATGCACTATATATATACCACCCTCAGACCTGCCAGGAGCCCACACACTTTATGCTAGGCTGACTGTGTCCACTGCTATTCTGACTAGGAAAATATTTACATCTAGGGAAACATACACTTCACAGAGCACAACCCAATCGCAACTCTTCTGTCACGCTGACAGACTAAATATCGCCAAGATGCATGCACAAACATACACACACGTATACAGTATGTCTGTGAATACATTCATATGCAGAGTTGGGAGGAAAAAGTCAAGGGGTAAATGCAGGGTAGCCAGACTCTTGATTGTGTGGATAAGCTTGTTCTGATCAAGAAACGCCTACTTAGCAAGAGGCAACATGAGTTAACATGTGGCACGTAATTTTGAAATCAGATGTTACACTGAGAAAGAAAGTTTAATATACAGCTGCGCTCCAGTATATAATCTGATTAACCTGCTGTCAAGTGTTTTAAACAGAACTCTTGAATATCTATAATTTGATGCCCAAAATCTTCAAAACTTGGGCAAAATCTGATAAGTTTTTTAAATCTCCATTTTTAAGTTTTGTATGCACTTTTGTATGCACTTACTCATGCAAGATTGCGATCAGTGTTCTGACAAGTAGCTATATGATGTACTTTTCCCATTCTAGCAACTGTGTGCAAACATGACATGAAATTTAAATAAAATTGATACATTTTCTTTAAGATTACAAACCCTATATTAAATTTTTTTTAATTAAATTACATTTTGAAATAAAATAACATAAAAAAATTATTTAAAAACATACTTTTTTGTATTTAAAATGATAATAGTCCACAATATTACTGAAAAGTCTAATAAAAAAAAAGCAGTCTTGGTGAGCATAAGATACTTCCTTCAAAAAAAGGACCACAAACTTTTGAATGGCAGAGTATTTATTTGATCAAAATCTAAATTAAATATTCAAATATGATATTACTTAGTGTTTTAAACTAAATATTACTGGAGATAAACATGCAAATTAAAAAAACAAACATTTTTAAGCATTTTTAAAGTTCTGTAGTCGTGCACACAAATGTATAAATGTGAAAGTTATGTAACCGAATGTGTTATAAACAAAGTTGCAGTATGCTGAGTGCTTCTCTGGTACAAATGCTGCTGGAATTATTAAAGTTTTCAAAGTTTCTGTCTTAATCGACAAGAAATGCAATATTTCATGCTTGTATCTTATTGTATATTCTGCTTTATGTCTGTCAAATAAAGTGATCTGTATGGAGCACAATTAAGAACAAAAAGTCAACAAATCTTAGTTCCTTCTTAGTTTTCTGTAGAAAGGATAGCTTCCCAGTAATTTATATCAGCTTTGTTGTTGAAAAACTACAATTTGTGGTCCAATTTATGTGTGACATTGCATGATTTTTAGAGAAGATTACAGCTCTGAGGGATTTTAATTAGATTTTAACCTGAAATTAAACTAAGTGAAGAAGGCAAGATAAAAAAAAAATTTGGTGCTTTACTAAAAAACGACTTTACTTTCTAAAAAAGCTGTGCATAAATATATTCCACATAAATATTTAAAATATAAAGTGTGCAAAAATGTATAGATTTTTTGCACACATATATTTTTAATGTTTTTTAAAACAAAATACATTTATATTTGCATTTATCCCAAATGTAGAACATGTTTTCTTGCTTCTTGAAGTACATCTTGTAATACATTTGAATGCATAAATGTTTTCTAATTCAAGGTAGTGCTGTTAACATTTATTTAGCATATGTCTGAATTATATTTGCAAATGAAATATACACTTGTGCAAAACCACGAGCTCTTTTGACCTCGTTCGTGTCATTCTGTCATGTCCACTGACACCAAACTGACATGACAAGACTGCGCGTCCAAACACAACTTCCTATAACTCACCAACTGTACTATAATAACCTGGTCTGACAGATCTGGAACAAGAGGCTTTGAAAGTAGAGTGAAACGGCAGATGGAGGACTAAACTTAAATACCAGCCCAATCTTTTAATAAATCTGCAACAGGTGGCAGCACATGGTTTACATCACTGCAGCGCTCAACTAAACCCAGGTGACGCGACAGACCTTATACTGGCCGGCAGTGGAGGATTATGGGTTTAAAACCAGAGGGAAAATAGGTCTTCTTTCTTCAGGTGAACGAATGATGAAGTTTCTGTGACCAAAAAAAGTACATTTCTCCCAGCAGCAGAGCTGTCCACAACTTTATCAGTGTGAAAATAGCCTGTAACCTTAAAGAAAGTGTTCAAAGCGAGAATACACACACATGGACGCTGTTATGGCAACACTACCTTCACTGTGTTTAGACTACAACGCTAAAGCAATGAGGTCATGACTATGATGTAACCTAAGGGAAAAAGTGTGTGTGTGTGTGTGGAGAGAGAGAGCCGAGAGCCACAATGAAATAATGCCGGCCAGATGCTATAGCTAAAAGAAACATGATATGACAGAAAAGACAGGAACTGTAGAGCAGAATTGTGTGTGTGTCTCTACAGAGCCCAAATCAACACACCAATCTATCAACAACACTGAGGTTAAAACAGACCTGAGATGTTTTCGAAACTAGGCTGTGAACATGTCGTCATTTAAATGCTTAGCCATCTCGTTGAGGGATATGCATAAGAAATACAACAGCATTTTATAAGGAACTTCTTTTAGAGTTTACTCAAGAAAGCACAAATGGCAATTCTAATTGCAGCACTCTATGTTCATGCAATATATTTTGGGTAAACCTGAAACGGCCGGTTTAAAGCACTTTCCTGATTTGAATAAAATAGACATTTGTCAAATTTTAAGTTGCACATATGACACTGAGAAACTCCCTGCAGCAACACAGGGTTAAAGGAATAGTTTACACAAAAACAAATATCAGTTTTTGCTGTTATCACGGTTTTGAACCTGTTGGGTCTAATGCTGTTTTTATCTCACAGTTCTTTTCTAGCAATTCTGGAGGTATAAACTTATCAAGGCATAATGTTAACAGCTTGCAATCCCTATTTATTTACCCATAATAAATACATAATAATTCTTCCTTTATATCTCTCAAATCTGACATTATATCTTGTTTTTTTTTTTAATTTACGAGCTTGTTTTTTTAACCTGTGGTGGAAATGGGCTTCCAATCCATATCATGTTTTTTTTTTTTTTTTTTTTTGATAGTCATTTCATGATTGTTTTTTCCTTTATGCTGAAAGTCAATGAAATGAAAAGCCTATAAAAAATACTAATATACTAATTGCGTGTTTAATGTAAATTATTCATGTTTTAATAATAATGTAGAGTCTCGCACAATATGTCAGTATAGATTTGGGATATTACTTTTTTTTTTCTTTGCTAGGGAAGTCACAATTATCTTTTTTATTATTATTTTGATTATCCAGGGGTAGAAGTGTGCGTAATCGTTGACAGAATTTGTATTTCCCTTCATCTGGGTAATTTATGGCCTTGCTTAAATAGAGTTTTTAAGGAGCACTCTGTATTTTTTCCCTCATTAAAAATGTTTTACACGTAAATAAATAAATAGTACTTTTGAAAAATGTGTTTAAACTCATGTTCACTCACATAAGATGGAGACTCCAGTCAAAGCTGTTTTATTTTACATGGAACAGATCGCCTCATGGGGGCACTTTACTCAGTTTATCTCGGTAACTACCCTGTTACTGGACACTTCTGCTTGTAGAATAAATTAATCATGGCTGACTGCGAATAGCACTTTTCTACTATGGCACGATAACTGAAAACCTTCTGCTTTGCATCAAATCAGCAAGGTGCCAGCATACATTGAAGACGAATCCCAGATAGGCTAACAAAATTGTTTTCTCTAAAATTTGAATTCTGTCATTTACGCACCCTCATGTCTTTTAAAACATAAGCAGAAATATTTTGAGGTTGAACTATCCCTTTAAGAAAATATTTACATTTCTGCATTTGTTATCCAAAGCATCTTATAACGCGCTCAATTTATTTTTGGTTCTTGTATTGCCTGGGAATCAAACTCTCTACTTTAACTTTCAAAACTTAAAAACTTGTTTTGTTTTTATTTGAAGAGCTAAAATAGTAGAAAAAGTAGAAAAAAGGAGGACAGTAACATGCAGTAATGAGAAAGCAGAGGGGGAGAAAAGGTGGAACAGTTAGGAGGTAAAAAAAAAAAGCAAATAAGGTTTTAACAAGCTTTCTTCAACTGTAAAAGCATCTGCAGGTTGGAGGCGTGTGTCTTCCCATTGCAACTTTAAACTAATATTGAAAAAATAGGATGAACAAAATTAAAAGTAGTAGTATTTAGGCACGTGTATGGAAGTACAGCTTTAACACTGGGGGAAAAAATATTGGCATGAAAAACATTACTTAATCAACACATGAAAATCCCAATATATTCCTCTGTTTTGAAAACTCATTATTGGCTCTGTTCAAACCGCATTTGTGGATAAAATGAGAGGCTTTTTAAAACAATATCGAGACCACATCCTTCCACAAGCACTTTCCCACTGCAGCTCTGAAAACTGTGTCAAATTGGCGTATCACTTCTGTCATGTACTGGTCCACTTCGGCCCACTTAAGCAGAGTCAGAACTCAATTACCCTAGTGAATGAGAAGAACACAGGAGGGTTGATCATTCTAAACCAAATTAAAGTGATTGAATTTCAATGCAGCGGAGTGCTGCACATACACGAGGACTGTTTGTCTCTCATGGTTAGATTCCCATAATCTACCTCACATCTGGCCAATATTAGTCATCAAATCGTATCTTTCATCACTCTAAGATCTGCCCACACTGGCTGTGGTGCTCATGTTCTCAGCCATACTGTGCATTAACAGATGTTCGATACTGTATAAAAGGAAACATTGCCGGAAACACACATTTATTAATTTATTTACTTGCTTATTTAGTTTCTAGTTTTCCTTTGAATGAAATGTTGAAAAGATGCACAGAAGGCGGTATTTAGAATAGCATACTCACTAATCTTACTATTTTCTGGCACATCTGAATAGCTTACTAGCATGCCTCATGACTGCCATTCTTCTCTTTCTCTTTCTTCCTTAGGAGAAAAGCATACTAGCGTACTAATCTTACTACTTATGCCACATTATTTCTGCATTATTTGGAAAAGCATACTAGCATATGCCTTCTTATTTATACCATACCACCACACTTCCCTTTCTATTTTTCTTCTATTTAAGAAAAGCATATTAGCACACAGATCTTACTATTTCCACCACATTGGAAGGGCATACTCGCATACTAATCTACTAAGAATTATACTAAGCATACTAAGAATTCTAATCTTACTATTTCTCTCATATCTAAACAGCATACTATTCCTAATATTTTCCATCATTAGAAAAATAGCATACTGCTATTGCATATTGCTTTATCGGTAAAGCATTCTGCTCTCGCTATTTTTGCCATATCAGAATAGTGTACGACCCAAACTATTTCTGCCATATAAAAAAATTATACTAGCTTACAGTACTACTCATAATATTTCTGCCATACAACAGCATCATACTATGGATCTCTTGCTATTTTTCTATATAGTGTACTAGCATGTTACTATCTGTGCATTTAGAATAGCATTCTAGCATCCTTGCAATATAGGATGTTGGCATACTACACATATATTTTTGCAATATGCAATGCTGAGAAAGATTAGGTGGTTAGATTAGATGAGCGCACTTTATATTGGGCGGCCTTAACTAGTATGTACTTGCATACAAAAATGTACAATGTACTTATTGTGGTCCTATTGTATTGCAAAATAATTTTGCTGCTAGAGGTGGAATATGGTTAGGGACAGGTTTGGTGGTATGGGAAGGTTTAGGGTGGTTTAAGGTGTAAGGAATGGGTCAAGAGTGTAATTATACATTTAATTACAGAAATGACATACAGTAGTATTTGTAAAAATATGAGTACAATGTGAGCATATGTATACGAAATAATTATTTTTAACTGTAAGTACACAGTCAAGGTCAATATAAAGTGGGACCAGTTAGATTAAATTAGACCCCCAGGAAAACTAAACAAAAAAAACAGAAGAAAGAAAGCAAGGGAAAATGGAACCAGAAAAAGAAAGAGGAGGGTTAGAATGGCATGTAACTGGGCTCTCTCTGAAACTCTGAGCTGGATCCCACTGTGGTGTGTGGGGTAATGTGACCCAGATGACCCTGTGGAGCTACAGCAATGATCAATAATAAATGAATGTAATTTTATCAAACAATGACAGCACATACAGAGCTTCCTTTTCTCTCTTGTGAGCCTGAATGTCCATTTACACGGCTCCTTATAGACCACATCAGTGCCAAGCAGGTGTGTTCTTTGTGCGCACACACAGACAAACCAACTTTCCCCTCTTTCATCTCTCTTGCTGCCCTTGAATGCAGAGGTAAGGCCTATTAATCCTGTTATGCAAATGAAAGTGATAAATTCCTCAGTTTTCCATGCATACAATTCCCAGCCTCCCCTGGTCTCCCCCTGCTATTCAATTAACACAAGTCTGGGTGGGGGTCCGTGGGGGTAGTGCCAATGTTTCAGTTCAGTTTTAGTGGCAAGGCACCGGCCATGACAGATTGGTACATTCTCCCCAGCGCACACAAACACAACAGTACCAACCATTTTTCTTCTTTCCATGGATTTTGGACCACACACCAGAAAAATGTATAGACACTTATGCACATGCAAATACGTATATATACACCCCATGAACTTTTGCTTCTCAAAATAATGGAGAAACTACCTCATCTGCATACCACAACCATCATGCAAATTGTTACATGCGAATTGTTTCGGTACACTGCCACTCTTGCACAAGAGCTAAAAGGACTTGTGCTGACACAGTGCAAAGAAATAATGATTTTCTTACTCCGTATTTGTCTTGTTTTCCAGTAAATATCTAATTTATCATCATATCATCATAAATCAAGATACATTTACTTAAGAAGCATCCAAATTCATCAGATATTGCCACTGGGGCAGTAAAAAAAAAGTTTATTTTTCTCTCGTTTTTGGCAGAAGGTTTTTCTTAAATCTATAAACTATAACATTATATTTGTACTGAAAAACAACACAAAAATACTCAGATAAAAATAATAATTAGATAAATGATTTTTTTGGATATCACCATTCAAGAAATAGCTGAGTACATATCGTATCTGCATGCAAAGACACTTTTTCTATAAATAAATACATATGTAAAAACTAGCGGTGGGCATCGATTTTGAAATTAATCACAACCTCTCTGTTAATTCTAGAGTCCGAATGCGATGTCTGTGATATTATTTTTCACAAAGAGTTTCCTTGTGTGTTTTGGCCAACGCAACATGCCGTAGATGCTCTCACTGCATGCATGTTTAATATTTTGATATATTTAAGAAATAAATAAATACAAATAAATAGACAGATCACGTAAACTGTTAAGACTGGCTATTGTAGTATCAGGTCAGATTACTCACGTTCATTTCTGCACTCAGTTACATAAGTTTTAATGATCAAAATTAAACGTGTTTACTACAAATAAAAAACATATTAGTTGAACTAAAGTAACCTCACATCAACATGGTTTTGCTGTACTAGCCATTTAGCTTCACCATGGTATTTGTGATTATATTAATGGTAATCAATCTGAATGACTATAGCAATGCATGCATACAGAGCGTGTGACACCCAGATGTACAAAACACACCCTCTCACCTCTGTAATAAACACGGAGGTGTTAGTCCCGTCCGAAATGGTGCATGAAAATCCCGCACGACAGGTGATAAGAATCGAAGCTCACATGTATAATAGTTTAGAAAACGAATAGGGAATAGGGCTACAGTGCAATTCGGCTAGGTATACATCCGCACTACAATATCAAGGTGAAGGTCATCATAGCTTGCGTCATATAGACCCAGCTCCCAACCCAACTTTGTGAATAGATTAACGGAGATATTTTTTTTATCACGTTAACACCGATAACGGCCCACCACTAGTAAAAACGAAATAAATGAAAACTCTTCCAGAAGCTCAACTGACTGCATTTACACGGCTAATCTAGCTTCTTGTGAATTTCGTACTTTTATTTGTTCATTCTTTTTCATTAATAACTAGCTTTTTTTCCTAGCGTTGTAAGTGAAAAGCATTTGCTGCATCGACAATTGTAAAGATTTTAGTTGAATATATTTCAAACTAGGGTTTGAAATATAGAATATAAGAAATCTGCTCTTGTTTTTTAATTCAAATGATAAAATACAACTTTTTTTTTTTTTCAAACAAGACAGGTTTTGTATAAACACAAATGCATCTGTGAAAAGGTGGCTGTTGGTCCTCTCAAGGCCTCATTCTGCA
This sequence comes from Enteromius trimaculatus, assembly GCA_032361065.1. Lineage (NCBI taxonomy): Eukaryota > Metazoa > Chordata > Actinopteri > Cypriniformes > Cyprinidae > Enteromius > Enteromius trimaculatus. The sequence goes on along the minus strand of JAUMHP010000055.1, from coordinate 5,736,861 downwards.
GCACTGTACGAGGGTGTGTCCTGAAGACCTAAGGATAAGCATATCTCTTATTTACTGTACTAAAGCAAAGCCAAAACTTTATTGTGCTAAAGCAAAGCCATGCACTCATCAGTCTGGCTAAAGCACTGCTGCTTTCATGTGGTTTGTGACTTCAGTGAGCACCAGCTAGAGGCAGACGGAAAGAGAGAGGTTGAATGAAAGAATAAGACTTCTTACTGAAGGAATGCGGTGTCTCTCTTCCCTCTGCGCTCTCTCTCTCTCTGCCTTGGCAAGACTCTAGCGGAGGCCCAGATGGTCGTCACAGTGATTCACACTGTCATGCTGTCTGTTGCTGGGTAGCAGAGTAGAGTCTAAACCCATAGTGATGTTAGTGTGTACTTCATGTCTTTCACATTCATTTTGTATTTTAAAAACCAGTTGTACAGGTGAAGTGTTTCATAACAAATACTTTAAAGGGCTGTATTGTTGTATGTTCAGCAAGAATGTAAAAGCAAGAATAGTCCATGTCCCAAAAATGGAAATTATCTACTACCCTCATCTCCAAAATGCATATGTCTTTTCTTTATGGTCTTTTGTGAAACTATATAATGAAAGCAAACAGGGCAGTTAAGCTGCAAAAAGTTTTGTGTAAGGAACATGCTAAAATCGAAGCTGCTATTCATCGAGGAACTGGCTGTTGTGAACGGACCAATGAGTTGAACACAATCATTCAGACATTCAGGATCATGGACCAACTGATTCATTGAAAAGATTCAAACAATTATTGATTCTCAAATCAGACACAGAAAGTACAAGTAACTTACATTTCAAATCAGTTTCGAGCTGTTTTTATGAGTTTTATTTTTTATTGCTCATTTTGGTGCAACCATAAAACCTATATAGTGGTCCTGTGTTAACTCCAAAAACTTGTTTTGTGTTCTACAGAAGAAAAAAATGTTGGCCATGTATCATATTTTGAGAGTTGATGAATTCCGTGTGTGTGTGTGTGTGTGCTTTGGTGTTGCATAAAGTTAACTGTGTGGGGGGTATTTTGAGGTGTTGTTTTATTTGGGTTTTCTAAGGGGTTTGTATTTTGGATAGGCAGAGGCTGAGTCTAATGGATTAGGCCTTGAGGGACCGATGTAATGGGCAGATTGCAATAAGGGTTTTAGGCCATTGTGTGTTGCGTAAATGGGTGCAGTGTGTGGGGTATGATGGGATTGCGTGTGGTACTGTGAGGCCTATGGCCTGGTGTCAGACCTGCACCATCAAGCCGGGGGGCTGGAACCGTGCCAAGTCATGACATCATCTCCTGCTCCAAACTGCTCGGGGCCGCACACTCTGGAGCGATAAATCCTCCCCAGGCACTGGGCCGCGCACAGGCATGCAGGAGAATACGCCATTGTCTCGCACACACTCTCGCAACCACAGCTGCTGCAGTCAAATGGCTTCAATGCATGTCCCATTTCTAAATGCTTCTGACATGCTTAATTCTCCTTAACAAGCTGTGGAGCTATGTCCGTAGCCCTGACAGTCTAGTAGAACTTTTTTTATTTTGAGAAGTTTTATATTTTGTTCAAATACTTCATGCAAAAATAAAAATGTTCTCATCCATTGGCCATCCAAGATGCAGATGAATTGGTTTGTTCATCAGAACATATTTGGAGGAATGCAGCATTGCATCACATGCTCACCAATGTATCCCCTGAAGTGAATGGGTGCCGTCAGAATGAGAGGCCAAACTGCTGATAAAAACATCACAATAATCCACAAGTAAACCACACAATTCCAGTTCATCAATTGACATCATGCGAATCAGAAAAACTAATAATACTTATCAGTTTATTAATATTTATCAGCTGTTTGGACTCTCATTTTGACGGGGCCCATTCACTGCAGCAGATCCATCTGCCCTGGTGAACAAACAAATTGATCACATATTAGATGGCTTGAGTGTGAATAAATATTTCCACAAATGTTCCTTTTTGGGTGAACTTTAACTGTGAGTCATAGTAAAAGTACTTGTAAATACGACTAATTATGGTTTTACAGTAATATTCTTAGTCCCTTTTAACAAGGCCATACTTAACAGTAGTACATAACGAGGTCGGCATACATATCCGCAAAAGACTTCCCTTTCGTCTTATAGCATTTTCACCCCAGTGCTAATAGGAGTTTTAATGACTTTAGCAGTTGAATTTTATAAATGCAATACCTCTCTTGTCCAATATGCATACGTGCATGCCTTCTACATTAACACATCATGAGTTGCCATAGTGATTGCACAAACTGTTTCCCTTGACCTGGACATTCCAAAGCTGTAATGTTAGCATGGAGAAGAGGCAGAGGTTCAGACCTTTCTTCACAAAACATCCTTTTCTATCCAAGATGTTGGCAGGCACGCTGCCTGTCCCTCGGGGCAGCCTACAAATTGTGTTACTTCTAAGTATATAGTTACAGTATACTGTAAATATGAACTTGTTGTGAAATTGTTCCAAAGAAACTGATGATACGGGCCAGGGAAATGGAATCAATTAAAAATGACATGCATCTTGTCCATGTTTGTTTGAATTGTAAAATGCGGTAGTAAATGATAAATTATGTCTTGGCAACAATTACTGTAAATCTTCCACAGAACTTTCTAAGCCAATAACCTGAGCTGTAAATGCAATGTGAATAATCATTCTTTACATCACAGGAAATAAATTACCTTTAAAAATAGAAAACAGTTATAAGTCATCATACTTTTTTTTTTCCTGTTAAATCATCCAGCGTAATGACATTAATGTAAAATCCACATCAGGATAAAAAAAACAACAAATGCCCACGCTCTATCCATTTGAATTAATTTAACAAATGCTGTTCCCTTGGCCCGCTTTAATCTTGACATCTCCAGCACAGCTCATGTAAAATATTGAACTCTAATATGTTTAACCACAGCAAGTTCTAAGTAATGTCCTCTCTGTGCTTTGAGACATCGGAGGTGATCTATTACTGCATTTTTAATTTCAAGCATGTGTCAGGTCAAACTGCAGGGTTAAACTCACACAGACGTTACGCTGCTCCTACTGGTGTGGATGCATTAACAGCACAGTGCTATGTGATGGTGGCAGATTAGTAGACCTGTAGAACTCATCCATCACAAACTCGAATGCACTGCTGACCTAAATTCAGCGCTATAGGCCTGTCCAGGTACACAATATACTTTTCAGCCACTTCAGCTCGAATCCTTTGGGATCACTAAAAAAAATAACCACTGAAACGTTTCTTGTCTCATAGTCAGCATGGAAAACAGTTAGTGCTGTTGTTTGCAGAGCCCACCGATGGGTGTTATTGCATGTGCATTTAAAATATAATACCGAGGCGTTAAGGCGAATAACACCCGGTGGAGAGCTGGCTCAATCAATAATGATCTAAACACAGCAACTGCTTAATAAAACATTTCTGCTGCAACCTAAGTCTCGGGTGAAGCGGGAGCTAGAGAACAGTCCCTGTCTGTTCCACAGTGTGAATTTTCTACCCCAAGGGAGAGTAATGCAAATGGAGACATTAAGCAAAAAGGAAAGCCTAGTAATTTCATAGCATTTGGATTACTGCACATTCTAGTTTTATAGTTGTTATCCTGATGAATCAAATAACCAGCACATGTGCACTTCCCAAATAACAATCAGTGTAACAGTTTCACACATTTACAGAGGATATTATGATACTTCAAGTAATACGACCATATAAAACTGTCTTATTCAGTAGCACAATTCGCTCATTGTAGGTTTTAGCATGCACAAGCTGTTTCGCATTCGGCTCGGGAAGGTAAAGTTGGAATTAGTTACACTGCAATCTCCTTAAAAATTAAAAACTATATAATACATTTCAATGTACACCACCGTTAAAAAAATTGGGGTCAGTATGATATTTAATGCTTTTTAAAGATGTTTCTTATGCTCAGCAAGGCTGCATTTATTAGATTAAAAATCCAGAAAAAAAATGTAATATTGTGAAATATTATTTAAATATGTGTGGATGTAATGTATTCCTGTGATACAAAGCATCATTACTCCAGTCTGATTTATTACTAGAATTGTCAATGTTATGAACAGTTGTGCAGCAAAATATATTTTTTGGAACCTGTGATTTTTTTTTTTTTTCAACAGGATTCTTTGATGAATAACAAATAAAAAAAAACAAATTTTTTAACAAATATAAAACATTTCTAAAATGTAAATCTATGCTGTGACTTTTTTGTTCATTTACTAGATCCTTGGTTAATAAAAGTATTCATTTCTTTCAAAGAAGAAAGAATAAAAATGTACTGATCCCAAACTTTTGAACAGTAGTGAAACAGTAAACTACTGTAACAATAGTTTTGAACATTATTATCCATTTTAAATAAATGCATTAAGCAACTCAACTGTTTCCAACACTGATAATAAAAAAATCAGCATATTAGAATGATTTCTGAAAGTGACGCTGAAGACTTGAGTAATGATGCTTTGTTTCACATGAATAAATTACATTTTAAAGTATATTCACATAGAAAAGAGTTATTTTAAATTAAAATAATATTTCACAATATTACAGTTTTTGTTTTGTTTTTTTCCTAATAAATGCAGCCTTGACGAGCATAAGAAACATCTTCAAAAACCATTAAATATCTTTTAGGTAGTGTATGTATCCACCCCTTGTTAACTTCATTGTAGTAAGCTACCCCTTGGAGCTTGAAGTATAACTTTTAAAGAACATCTTTACTTTAGACAAGGAGCAGCTTGTTCCTTATACAACTATTTGGAAGGTTTGCTTTTTAAAAAAACAACCCACAAACATTCATAAATCACCATGCATAACATTCGTATCTGTTTATGCTCTCCCAGAAACTGTTTCGTATCAGAAATTGCATGTAGCTGCCTAATTACATCTCTGAAGGTCCATCTGCAAAGACTTGAAGCTCTGGCGCCACTGTTGGTTCTGTAACTGTTAAGCTAAAACTGCGTCGTTCCTCCCCCACGATACCACCAGAGACTTGGTGTGCCCACAAAGCCAATCTGCATGCGAAACCACAGGCCCATGATCTTAGCATGGATACGCCGGGAAACAGGAGTCCATCCAATCCCTAAAGGCATAAGAGCGTCTTTTCTAAGATAAATACAGACGCTGGTAGGGGCTTTTAACGTATCGCGAGAGATGCCGGGGGGCTGATGGGTCCAACCTGGGCCCTCAGAAAGCACACAGCCATTTTGAAGAGCTACTCAAGCTTCATTCCTGTGAATGCCATCCGGGAGACGTATTGTTCATGTCCTCTGTCTGTCAGATCGCTCCGTGTGTGCCTTCTACAGCTGGAGAGCATATTTCATACTTCTGAGTGCAAGAGGAGAAATCAGGAGGGAGAGACGGGGAAAAATGCACACAAAGAAGAAGAGGAATATACAACAAACCCCCCCTCTAGACCGAAGGCCCATTCAATGCATATACAATATGACGGGTAGGTCTCGCTAGGGCCCCTCAGGGGAGACTATCCCTCTCTTTTCTTCTTCACTTCATCTCCTCCAGGCTTAGGACAGGCAGCGAGGAGAGGGGGAGAACGACAGGAGGCAATGGCTCGGAGAGCCTGAAGAAAGGAGAGGCCCACTGTAAACAGAATATGTAGATTCTTTTCAGGGCGGCTGAAAGCGTGAATTGCTCCAAAGGCATGCAGAAAGCACGGGGTGCCTGAACTGCAGGTAAAAGGTTCAGACATGGTTGCTGCAGTAACGTCTTACATAAGGCCTCTGTGATGAACCTAAATCTATCTGATTTACATGTGTGAGACAAGGAGAGAAAAAACCTAGCCTTATGTTGGTAAAGCCCTACATGTGGAATTGTGTATCTTTCATAGTAGACTTAGAAGGATAGTTCAACCAAAAACGCAACTCCTTTACTCAACATCATGTTGTTTCAAACCCATATGACTTTGATGAAACACCAAATGTTAAGCAGAAGTTCTAAAGCTGTCAGCGAAAATGATGACCAGGGGATGTCAAGGTACAAAAACACCACACCACAGAAAGTATAAATGGGTCAAAGACGTTAAGATGTTCGCATCACAAGAAATTCACAAAACTGACTTGATGTCCATAGAAAGCACATTAAATGTAAGTAAAGTGTCTACTTTTAAGGTTTCAGATACATCTTTGGAGAATAAAATGTCAAAATTTGGTTAAAATAATATTACATTGTCATTCAATGTAGCACTAAACAGCCTGCTTATTCTGACATGTACATATTCAAATAAAAGAATATAGAAGTATCTAAAATTTTATTGTTTTAAATGAGTAAAAATAAAATCTTACTGACAAATGGGCAAAGCTTAGGAAAGTGGCAAATTTATTGGTATTGGTAATTCATCATCTTTTAATTTGTTATAAATTCATTTTTGTTGTAAACAGAAAACGTTTAGAATTTTGGTCTGGGGGGGGAGGCACTATTACACTTATCGTTGCCTCATCATTTTCCTTAGGAGAAATAAAAACATCATACATTTGTAGGCAAAGTAGTTAGAATTAACACATTAATAATTTGGTCTTGCTGGAATTTGAGTTCATAATAAAATCTACAAAAGACTTTTGATTTCAGACTTAACTGTGTGAGACAATTACCGAAGACTTCCTTTGAATAACAATCAAGGAGCACGAGGCTATGTACAAGTATCACCCATTGTCATAATTTCATTACCCTTGTGTTGTTTGTTTCAAACCTCCGTGGCTGACTCTTTTCTGCTGAATGTAAAAGATGAAGCCCACTGGGTGTTGGATGTATGAAGATAAAGATTTTTTTTTTCTTTTTTAATGAAAATGTCCTCTTTTGTGTTCCACAGAAGAAAGAATGCCATAGGTTTTTGAAACGATGTGTGTAAATCATTCAATTCAATTTTTGGTGAAGTATAGCTTTATACCTTTAATGACGGCTACGTTCCTTTATGGATCAACGCAAGATATTTCCACATTCCTTAGGAGAAAGAAAAACAGACATAGAGACATGCCGCAACTATAGAATTTTCAAAGTAGCATGGAAAGCGCAGGCAAGAGAATTTGGTATTTTTAGAATTCGAAAAATGTTGAAATCTTTGACTTTTCATTGCAAACTTTATAATGTGATTCACTATTCACATTATTTCTGAAACGACGAGACATACCAGGGCCTGCCTTAGAATATCTGAAAAGCATAAAGCCATGATCGCTAAATGCTTTCAACATTTACTCACCCTCGTTTCACTCCAAAACTGTGGAACACAAAAGATGATATTTTTAAAGACTTTCATTGTACAGACAGAAAAACACTGAAATCTTTTGTGTTCTACTGAAGAAAGAAAGTCTTGAACAACATGAGATGTTTGGGTAAGCTATACGCATTAAGTTAAAGTCAATTGCATCCCTGCAACAAGAGTTACAATTGAGATTTCAGAACCAATGTGATCTCATTTATGATTTTTCTGTCATACGAGTATGGCAAGAGAGCAGACAAAAACTCATCTGGTATGTCCCAACTGAGTGTCTTTGACACCTGATGTGATGCCCCAGAATCAGTCACGGTGTCAAAGCCTATCCACCCCAGAGGAGCTCTGCAGAAACCCGATATTTATCATGTTTATGGTCTGAGGAAAGAAACTTTTCCTCCACACATCTTTACTGCTCTCCAGACCCTACACCTGCCATCCACACAAGCACACATTGCATAGTTCCTGCTACTTGTCAGCGGTGCAGAGAATCCCTGGAGATGAATTCATAGCTTTTTGTCATACACACATGCGCATGCACAACCTCTAACACATGGTGTCTCTGGAAAGTGTTAAGCCTTGGTAGAATCCCATATGTTATAATGTTTGACTTTAGATTGTACTTTAACCATTACATCACATTTGAAATATGTGAGTTGAGACTCTCCGTCTCTCTCCCTTTCCACCTTCCTGGTCTCCTCATCTCCGCCAGTCCTTCCCAGCACACCTGTGTGCAAGTATTCCCTTAGCAGTCGACGGGAGCAAGCTTTTCCTTTCAGACGTTTTGAAGGAGGCCTTTTCTCCTGTGTCATTGTGAAAGTGCTCTCCCCCAGAGACGCTGGCAGGCAGGGGGTTTTGGGGCCAGATTTACACTGAAGCTATTGTGTGTTTACCTATTAAGCCAGTTTATGGGGGGTATATTGTTCTCTCTGATGGATTCCAGAAATGGGCATCGCCAGGAAAAACAAGGCCCAACATAAAAACAGATTTATTAATGAGGACCATGCATATTTCCCCCCTTTAAGGAAACAATTTTACATCCCAAGAAAACATTGTACACCTTTCAAGGTAATTAATGCTGCCTTAACGGTTACAACAGACGTGATATACAAACCTGACTTCTTGAACTTTTTCATTGTGGAAACCACCCGAAGCGTTTCTGGATATTTACAAATCTTGTCATTGACACTGTGGAACATTAGAAACAGTGTAATTGGAAAAGTGAATCATTGTATTGGAAATAAACAGTCATCGTCATGCGATCTGAATGTTGCTCTGAGATATTTATTCACGTTCTGGGCTTGGTTTTGTTCATCCCTTGAGCTTCTCTGAAAGCTCATGTTTAAAAATAGCACTTATTCGTAGGGTAGATGATTTGAGAGTGATCATCCAATTCAATAAAGATGTTGAATGAAATGTTATACAAGGAGACTCTTAAATTTAAAAGTAACTTTATGTACATTTTAGGGTGATAATTTAAAATTCAGTTGAATTAATATAACCACAAAATCTAAATCTTTGACTACACTGAAAAAAAAACTATAAGATATTTAATTAGAAACAACTTTCATTTAGAAATTGCTAATGCATTTCACAAATCATTTTAATAAATAGTAGCAAGTAACACTGAATAAAAAAATGTGTGTATAT
>JAUMHP010000055.1:5700847-5713448 GCA_032361065.1 Enteromius trimaculatus | reverse complement strand
ACAGCACTAGTTATCAAATGATTAGTTATCTGGTCATTATGTTCTCAACAAATATTCTTTATACATCTATATACATCTTTTTTTCTAAAATGTTTTATTTGGATGTTCATTGGATGACTGCTTGTTTCAGTGTTTTTTAGAGAACATTCCCATAAATGTTTGCAAAATTGAATGGAATGGAACACTAGATGTGTTTAACATTAAGAATTAACTAAATGTTAGCTAAATATTTTCTCAAAACATGTTTATGTTAGCTGGATTAACTGTGAAGGGTGTGTTCCAGTTTTGGATGAGCTGGGAACACTTGGAGCATGAATTAAAAAAATATTAATATGAATATCAAATCATCTAATTTTTGCCACAGGGAGAGATTATTTCCCTTAGTCTGGCATTAAATGCACCAAAATCTCAATCAAATTCATCTCCTTGTGGCATTTTAGAACACTCTAGAAGACCAAGTTCTAGAGTTTGTTTCTGGGCGAGCGGGGTTGCTTCGGAGGGCTGTTCACCCGCTCCCCAGATGCCTGTCCCGCCCCCTCTGCACTGCACCAGGAATTAACCACAGCCGGGGGCAGATGGGTGTCTAGAGGACAAGCTTTCAAAGCTTCTCGCCATCAAAGAGGGACCTAATTCATTCAAAACCACAGTGTGAAGAAGAGAAGAGAGAGAGAGAGGAATTGAGTTTGCATGGCAGGTTCAACTTTACTGGCATTTTCGAAAACTGAATCCTAATGACTTGAAGGAAATGTTTAAGTAACACAGAAACCTATCAAGAGGAGAAAGTGGTATGTTGTAGAAATGTGTTTCGCAACAACCCTTAAATAACACTTCTAACAAAATAGATACAAGACATTTTAGCTACTTCTGTAAAATCATAGTAAATTAAAAATGGAAGCTCCTTTAATACAAAACAAGAATTCGGGCACTTTACTGGAAAATGCTAGTTGCTGAATATTTCCTGAGTCAACACTAGCTGCTGAAAGCCAGTCTGAGATTTTGGACAGCTGAAGATTACAGATTACAGAGAAATTCCAGTGCAAGATGACCACAGACCATTTTTTTCATCTTCAGACTACGATTCCATCCAGTCAGAGGATATTTTGAGTGTGTTTTAAAAGGCATGTTTCTGCGTGAGTTTGCTGTATTAAGAATTACCTTAAATTTAGTTCCAGTATTCAACAATTTAACACATTTTTTTGCATTCAAGCCTTTAAACTCTGAAAGTAGCCTGCAGAATAATTATTTCATTTTTACTTCATAATAACAGTGGCTAATGCCAGATTACCATAACTTAATAGCAGCAACAACAACTGCAATATTTATTTAATTTAATTTTGTAGTGTTAGTATTAGTATTAGTAGACTGGTAGGGTGAGGGTTAGAATAAGTTGGCATGTACTTGCAAAGTTAGTAAATGTTTGTTGGGAGACTATCGCTATAAAGTCCCAGGCTAAATTAAGTCTGAGCTGTTTCAACTTAAAGAAACTTGCAATGATTGCTCTTAAGATAGGTCAGTGCCTTTGTTTCGCCTCTTAGTCTAAGACCTGTCTGTGTAACTGGGCCATAGTATATTGGTATAAACGTTATATTCAGCTTACAAAATGCAGTAAATAAACAGTTAGTAGTAGTGATATGGTAACACTTTAGTATAGGGACCAGTTTTCTCTATTTGCTCATTAGCATGCCTATTAAAAAAATATTTGCTTATTTATTAGTATTCATAAAGCACATATTCTGCATGACCATATTCGACATCCCTAATCCTACACAACACCTTCACTTCCTTACTAACTATTAATAAGCAGACAATTGGAGGTTTTTTAATGCAAAAGTCAAAAATTAATGTTAATGGTGAGAACTGGACCTTAAATTAAAGCGGGACCATTATTATTGTTTTAAACAACTTATCGTCACATGCTGGCCATTGATATTCACATGCAATATATGACGGTGGGAACAGAATTCCAATTTTATGGGAAACAATACTCCACATTTCATGTGACCTCATAATGTTAAATTGTTGTCATCCTTCCTCCTTAAAATAAATGGCCAAATTCCGTTTTTACAGTTTTGCCTTTACATCTTACCTTTTATTAAGCTAATCCAATATTCAGAGTTAAAGAGTTAATGCAGGTACTGGAAAGGTGAGGTCCAGTTAAGCACAGTGCATTATGGGATGCAATGTTCCATGAAGTGTGATGTGTCATATACGATGCAATCAGATATTCAATGCACATTTGCAATACACAAACAGTACAGAAATAGTTAAATCATGTTAGTATGCTATTCCAAACAATACCGGAGTTCCTCCATGCGCCTAAAGGGCACTGATGTTTAAATTATGAAAATGAAAGTTGCAGAATGCATGAGGCCGCGTACAAAAATACTCTTTTCACAGAGTGTGCGCTAACTGATTGAGCATCACAGCCTCATAAAATCCACGCCTGTAATAGTCAGCGGGGCGAGCGCAGGAAATACGGCTCTCCATTCAATCTGTCTTTCTCTCTCCCTCCCCCTCCGAAAGGCCGACCATGGCACAGCCTCATGACATCCCTCAAACCTGCTTGAAAGGGGCTGCCCTGACAGGTTGCTGTGGAGAGGCCTGTCACAGCAAGGCTGGCTCTCAGAAACTCCAGATCATCGTCTCCCATGGGGAAAATCTTTCTCTCACTAACACACACACACACCTGTCAGGATCTCTTAACTGGTGTCTGGCTAACCTTGGGCAGCTGAAAAGGCTGAACAGCATTTTTCTCTCTCTCTCTCTCTTTCTCTAGTAAGCCCTCTCTCATCCCTCCCTGCAGACCATCAATAATGCAGTGTGAATCCCTCCCTTATATGATTTATCAGGAGCAGGAGGGGATGAGGCTGCCCTTTCTGTATGTGAACATCTGCAGACATCAATATCCGACAGGGGGGCCCAGGTCAGACCCCAGCCGCGCTCCTGTGCCACGTCCCACTGAGCATACAGGGAATACCTCAACATACAGCCACGGCGTGCATTTCAAGCATCCGCTAGTCTGGGAGAGCGGGAGAGGAAATATATAAAGAGAGGGCTGACAGTCACGGGCCTAATCATCAGTGTGAAAGCTCTTCATAAATGAACTTGTCACTGGGGTATCACTAATTCAAAGGTCTGGTGTGAGATCACATTCAGTTAACAAGGGAGTAACGTCAACAGCATTTAATATTTAAAAAAGTGAAATATTTAGAAAGATGCATATGCTGCAAAAAAGACTTCTTGATGAGTTTTTGATTAGGCTTGTGTGATTTGTGAGTTTGAATAAAAATAGTAAAAATCCTTAAAACTAAATTAATTTACTTGAGAAGCAGTTCTGCGCAGGAAACATAGACTTATTTTATAAATAATTATAATTATAAATATTACAAATATTGTAATAATTGTAATAATTAATCATTTTAATTGGGAAAAATTACGAAAATACTGAAGATGTACATTAAGTTTTCATTTCATGTACTGCAAATTAATATTTTTTATGTTTTATAGTAAAATACCTAAACATCAACAAAAATAAAATTAATTAAAAGCAAAATTACAGCATTTTTATTCATAAATCAAGAAGATTATTTGCAAAACACTTGCCAGCTTATTCAATTGAGGATATATTCTCTGAAAATCAACATAACACCCCAAAATGGAGATTCTGGCATCATTTACTGATTAATTTAATTCTAAACCTATGGCCCTTCCTTTGTAGAACCGAAAAAAAGATACTGGTACAGTTTTGTTCATGCAATACCAAATATGATCACACATTTTTAAAAGATAAATATATATATTTTCTTATTGCAGCATGCTATGTTCCTGTCCTCTCTAACATAATAATAATTAAAAAGTAAACATTCAAAAAAGAAGTGCTTTGGAACTCTGACTACATCAAATGCTAGCTAAATAAATGATACTACCACAAATTTACAAAAGCACATTTTGACACATTTAAGATGCAAAATCTACAATGATCGAATAAATCACCATGGCCAGCTAACAAATTCAATACTGTGATGAGATCCTCCTCGTGACCTTCTCATTGATGGAGTCCCTTTAAGATTAGCTTATCATGGCATCAGTGTCTGGAGGTCGTTAAGATCGTCCTGCACCATTGACTCTGACAGCAGCTAAATGCTACAGCGAGTATTTACGGGACACCCCTACGGTCTGCTGCAGCCAGCCAATCAGAAACGGCCACTATGCACATTCATTGCAACACAGAGGTCAGTGAAGGCAAGAAGAACTTCTGCAACTACAATAGAAAGAAAGGGTGACTTTGAAACATCAGATTAGGCTCTGCAGCGACTGATGCTTGAACCACAGGTCAGATATTTCCCAGTGCCTTCTTTTTTTGTTCTGTATCACAGAGAGTTATCAAGAGAACATAAGCGTCTGCCCCAAGTGAACAATTTAACAGAAAAAAGAACCAGATACAGTAGAAAGATAGATAAATAAATAAATTTCAAAGTCAAACACGTTTCGCAGGATCAATGTGTAAACTGGGTTGGCATGTCCTCCGGGTGCCAGACTCAAAAGCTTGCTTGCTTTACTTCAAAGAAGTAAGACATTTGAATTTCTAATCTCGAATCTATCAGCAGGCCTGAGGCTCAGCGACTGGCAAGAACCTGCGTATACAGGAAAACTAGGACAGTATCCGGGCAGCATGAGAGGGATTCACACCTAAAGCCCAATTAATAATTTTCATCATGGCTCGAGGAGCCAAGCGGAAAAAAGAGAGTCTGCGCAAGGATAATTGAGCACTTGTGACTCAGCCGGAAAGTTTGTAATACTACTGCTGAAAGCATTTTCCTGTAAGGCCACAGATTTCTCAGACGATTCAGTCACATCTGCCTCAAGATAAAACGTTGTGTTGTGAAACCGTTAGCGAGGGATCTGTTTAAATGAGCAGGTGCAATGCAAAAGAAAAAAAGGCTGAGTTGCACTGCAGGACGTCCTGCAATAGGAGATACACCTGTTCAGGTGACATTTAGCTCAGGAAATGTCAAACATAACTGTGTGCGCTTCTTAATTTCATGTATTATGCATCGCTTTAAAATGTGTGATTTGTGAGGAGTGTCAAGAATTAATGAGGGGAGTTTCTGAACTTAATCTATCCACATCTCTGTCAATGCACCACTGATGTTAAAAAAAAGAAGAGAGGAATGAGTCTATGCATTACCGGTCAAAGGTTTGGGTTATTTATCAAAAACACATTAAATAGAAGCCATTTATAATGTTAGAAAAGATTTCTATCTCAAATAAACTGTTATTTTGAGTTTTCTTTTTATCAAAGAATCCAAGAAACAAAAATGTTAATCAGCACAACTGTTTTCAACACTGATCAGAATTCAGAAAGAGCTTTATTATTATTTTAAGTACAATAATAAGAATTGTCTTGTGACTAAAGTGATTTCTGAAGCATCGTCTGACACTTAAGACTAGAGAAGGCTTAATAAATACAAAAAAATATATAAATAAATAAAAATATTAATATATAAAAATTATAAATACATAAGTAAACAATGAGTAAAGTGAATAACAATATGAAAAAGTTAAATTCTATCTATCTCTGAGCTCCATCAGGCAGTCAACACAAACTCTATTGATTGACAGTAGAGGCCATTGTCACTCATGTGAGGTTGTGCACCTGTGGAGCTCCAACTTTTAAATCAATTCCTTCCTGTTCCCCATAGAGCAAGACACTTCACCCGGAATATACGAGTCCCTGCCTGCTATCAATCAATAGAGCTGGATCTGTCAATACTACGGTAGGAAACCTCAGCTCAGTTACACGCAGTGACATATTGGTGTTGGTGAGGGAAACGTGCAGAATATACCGATTTGATTTTTATCAAGCAAGTTTCAGTCCTCCTAATTATACCCTACGCTGTGACTAATTTTATTCATTTGTAATTCTCATTCACACTTTTGGCTGTCTTTAGTTATGCACTTAAAGATAGATGCTGTTAGTCTTCGTGTGGATAGTTCGCTATATAAAATATCTTTAACGGTACTTGAGAGTCATCTAGTGGTCGAATAATGTAACGACAACAACAGCTAGAAACTCAAACCGGCAGAGGAATAATGCACTCATTATTCTAACAACCACCAAAACAATTGTGCACTCGTTTAATGGTATTTCATCTGAATTACCACCATTTATTTAGCATTTTAATGAAAGAACAGAGAATGCACTTTTGGTGAAGACAAAAAAAGAAAGACCTTCTTCTAATCCTTCTAGAACAGACCTGCAAGCCAGACCAAACTTTCTGAGTACCGTCAGAAAGTTGGTCATTCATTATAATTTTTATATTCAACATGGCACAGAGTAAGCTAAAGTATGGGCAAACATAATATGATGCAATTAAAAGCTTGCTCAAACTTATGCAACATAAAAAAATACGTTTTTTTACTATATAATTGTTGCATCAAAGCAACTTTTCTCAAGTTCAGACAGGGGCGATTTTAGGTTCAGAGCACCCAGAGAGCTGCCCAGATACACTTTACTCGTCACAATGAGAATTTTTCCCTGCCTCTTTCAGTCCCCACATCCTTAAATGTTGTTTGTCCCGAGTTCTATCTGACTGTCTTCTTTGTGCATTTAAACCCCGAACGTGCCCTTGCTCTTGATATACAATCACTTAAATGAACAGCGCTTTCGTTTTAATTAGAAAAAAAAGACCTTTACGAGGGTGGATTAGAACTCGCAGCCTCAAAACATTAAACATTTAATTTACCGCTAGACCACCAGAGAACACAAATAACCTCAGAAAAAATGTAAGGTTTTTTTTACTGTTACTTTTCATTTCGGCCTTCAGTATATAGTAACTTTGTCGCCATGTGCCCACTTACAATGTCGAGTTGTTTGCTAAAATCGCCCCTGAGTTCAGATTTCCGTCTTTCACTTTCCTCCTGCATCAAAACAGGAGCAGGCTCTGAATCTCGCCTTCACTGACAGCACAACAATTTAAAGCTGTTGAGTGTCTTTGAACAGTTCAAAGTGATTTATAATAGAAACACACTGCTCACAATTCTCACAGTGTATGTGAGCAACAAAAACGTTTTCCCAAGTTTCTTTAAAAGTCAAAACATTTATATGCAGATCTTGTTTTTGATTTTTAAATGCTTAAGTTTTAACCCAAAACTTTTTTCAGTGGTACAGCTAAACCTTCCTTAAACGTGCTATAAATAAATATGAGAATAGCTCAATTACCGAATTCATAATAAGCTTACACACTAGTAATCACCTTTGCTGTTGGGTGAATATTAATAACACTTCACAATGAGTTTCAACTAGTTAAAATTGATGGACAAATATTGAAAAATATTTTAATACTTGAGTAATAATAGAATTTATTCACTGAGGTTAATTTTCATACACACACACACACACACACACACACACACTAATACAGGTTTACTAAATTAACAATTACTATATTTATACATTTACATTAGGCAAGATACAAAATTCTGTAAAAATGTCATCAATTAGCTCAAGGACCTGTTACATACAAGGTTAACCAACTAAACCTTATTGTGAAGTGTTAGCAATTTATCATTTCTCAGTTTGACATTTTAGTATTGAGCAGTAAAGGTATGTGTGCGCAGTGCTGAGACTGATGGGGATGAGCTTTAATATTCTTTAATGAAGAGTAAACCGATGTACCCATAAAATGCAGAGGGAGTACATAAACAAAGGTTATAAAAACCTATGTCCTCTTCAAAACGCCTTTTTGAAGAGTCTGAATGAGGCTGAGTTTTTGTACTCTGAATGAAGTTCGTAAATACTTCCTGATTCAGGAAAGGCACAAAACATTTCCAGCCTGAGTGATTAGTTGTCCATTGCATGTCCATTAAAAAGAAATACTATTCATTTCTTCATATAGCATCAACAAAATAGGAGAAGATTTTGACATCAGTTCCTGTCAGCCCTTTTCACTGTTTCTTAAGGTTTAGGAGAAGTGTATCCCAGCAGAGTTGAATGCATGAAGAAGCCTATTATAAAATACAGATGCAGAAAAGATATTTAACCAACATCCCTAAAAAAAAATAAATAAATAAATGTATTTTTATGAAGCAAAATGCATCATACTTACACCATGAAATCATCTATATCCATGGAACGTGCACGCTTGTCGCTAAACTTCGACTCTTGAAGGATGCTTTCAATTTTCTCAGCAATGTTGAAATCCTGTTGTATTTCCTGCAATATAATTTGGAAACGTATTTTAATGCAAGAGTTTCTGCACGCTTAAAGAGGCCAAATCAAAGACTTTCCAAAACATTTAAACCAATTTAAGAGAATATATAACTATACGACAAAATATCTGCAAATAAGCTCAGAAAAATCAACTTAATTCAAAGAGGTGAAAAAAATAAATAAATCATTCCTTATTGATGGACATTTGTTTGCAAAGGTCACTTCATTTTGCTCAATTTCTCAGACAACAGACTTCACCTATGTTCATTTTGCATCTCAATTAAATCAAACTACATTTAAGGCTGTATTTGTACTTCAATGTATGCAACATCTAATGCGATGACTATGAATTTATGACTTTCTGCCTTAATTTGTGGAAGGGTGAATAAAGACTTCTTAAGACACACAAAAGCTATGAATATAATGGTGTCTCAAGTCAAGTACATTCAAAACGTCAAAGTGAAGCAGACTCACTATATTGTGCACGGAGCAATGGATTCTGTAGTTCTTCTCCAATAACTGTTCAACCGCTGCAGACCTACATTTAAAAAACATTCTGTGTCATGACCAGACAGCTTCTTAAATTCATTACTAATGATCGCTCAGCAAAACACCATTTAGGGATGTCTTACTTGAAGGAAGCACTGAGTGTTTTGTTCTTTCGGACAAATGCAATTCTGACAAGACCATCCCATTCCTATAAATGTGGAATTACAAGATTAAATAATTTCCAATAACTGCAAAGTCAGCACACACACTTTAATTAATGCCACTTACCTGGAAGTTGATAGGCGGTGGAGGATTTTTGGGCTCTATTCTCACCACGCTGGACTCTACTTTTGGAGGTGGTCTGAAATTGTTCTTTCCCACCTTCATAAGCATAACATATTAGTTTAAGATTTTGCATATGAATTATAATGAGAATAGCGATGCGCCGATAGTAGATTTTGTTGATACGATTATAGTCTGAAGATTAAATCACGGTTTTACGATTAAGACGATTATTATGCATTTATTCATTTCATAACATTACTAAAGTATGGAATCACATGAACACTCTTTAGATATTAAAGTGATATTTATCACTGGCTTTTAAAACAGAAATAACGCAGTAATCATTAAAACATCACAAAACAATAATAAACAAAAGTCCATCTCTCACATTGGAAAAAAAGTGACCTTTGCTCTGTAAACATCCATGACCGTATTTATCTTTTAAAAATAACAAATAGAAATAGATGAAAAAAGTATTTAAAAGGTTTCAGTTTTTACATTTCTTTCGGACCAGGGGTAGAGATTTAGACACAGAGGAAAATTGGTTGGCCATGGTTTTTACTTATGATTAATACTACAACAGGGATAGTAAATAAAAGTTTCTGAAGTATTATTTATATACTACTAATTTTAATTTTATTTAACAATTTTAATTTAATTTTATTTCAATTTATTTATTACAGGGGAAACTGTTACTAATGATGGAAATGAACTACAATATTATTATAATCAACTGTCATCCATAGGTAGGATAGACTAATTCACACACGCAACTGTCGCCTCTCTCTTGATCGATCGACCGAATACTTCATTCAAGTAGATAACTGATTTATGTTAATGTTAACGAGCTCGTAGCTTCATGTCAGGTTGTTCACGCCGTGCATCTTTCAATGTACATCTAGCCGTCCATTATTTATTATGCATTCATTCTTTAGCAGCAGTTTTTTTACGGCAATATTTAAATGACACCTTCTTGGTGTACCCAAAACGGTCTCACACCATTTAATCACTCTTTAGTCCTCTGTCACAGTTAGTAATGCGTGTAGTAGCCTCGGTGAGCCGTGTCTCTATAAGCAGGTTGTTTAAGCCAGTGCACCGCTAGTGTAACTTTTGTTTTAGTTTTGTACAAGCTGCAACAGTCCTGTTCTGTGTAACAGAAAAACTCGGTTTAGCGGAACCTTTACTGTTAATTAACCGTCACGATTTAAATCGCGGTTAATAGCGAAACCGGTTTATCGGTGCATCCCTAAATGAGAATGCATTAAATGAATCTGAACAGGCACAGACCTTCATGAGGTGGTCCACACGAGCTAGGAGCTGTGTGTTGATGGACAGCCTGCAGTATAGCTTGTCTCCCGGTTTAGCCACCAACCGCATGGCAAATTCCCTCTGGAACATCAGCACAGCACACCTACAGATAAAATAAATACAAACACAACTGAAACTGATCTAGCTTTTCATTATTTTCCATTGTAATGCAGTGGGTTTTAACTGTCGTGGACAGTATAATGGGAGAAAAATTGCAGTATCTTTTAGTGTAAAGAGTAAAACAGTAGTTTGTTTACTCTATTCTACTTTCACGTTTACAGAACCAGCCTAAAAAACATGTTTTTATCCAGTTTCTTACCTAAAAAACGGCCTGTGAAGTAACAGCTTGAATACGAAAGGCGATGATATCTAGAAAAATAATCTCAATGTGAATCACAGTGATTTGGTAACACTTTGTAAACTACATTTACAAGACTTACTTCTAAAGTTGATCTCAGTTATTGTTCATTTCAACATGTACAAACACACACATGATTAAAAACCAGATCTGTTAATATTATTTATTGGACCTGAACTAACAACAACAAAAAATGAACAGTTGTTACAATAACTAATGTTAAAAACTGGAGGAAAAATACTGCTGAATGTTAATTAATGCATGGGCCTCGTTGTGAAACGTTACCATCTACTCTGAAGACAGATCTACAGCAACCAAGGAGAAACAATCTCTGAACCACTACCTGATATGGCAAGTTAGCCACGCAGACATCAAAAAAGGGGAGCTCTGTCTTGAGGACATCTCCTATTAGGATCTGAAGCTTGTTTTGCATTGGCCTGCATTGAAAACAGATTTTTTTCAATCAAACTAATTATTAAATTAAATATTGACAACAGTGGCAATAAATGTGTATGAAAAACACTCACGTGCACTGGACTCTTTTTTGAAGCTCAGCAACAAGCCTGGTGTCCAACTCACATGCAACCACCTTTGAATTACAACAAATAAAGAATTATTTATATTATATATATATATATATAAAATTAGCAATTTAAGTCCACGAATTGCTACTAAAAATCCTGCAGTAAACATTTAATGCAACTTATTTACTTTCTTGGCTTTCTCCAGAAGTTTGACAGTCATGTTACCAGTTCCAGGACCAACTTCGAGAACCACATCTGTTGGTCGTAATGCTGCCTGCAAAGACATTTTTGTGTAAAATCAACACACTGATTATCATCATGTTCCAGTGTAGTGACACATACAGAGAGCTGTCATTTGTCAATATTACAAGAAAATTTTGACTGAAAAGGTCCAAATTCACATTACCGACCTTCTCTATGATGCCGTTGACAACCAGAGGATTTTTTAAAATATGCTGACCAATACCAGTATTGAACATTATTCCTGAAACGGATAAATAAACATTGAATGTTTAAATCTCATAAATAACGTCACACTACAAATACAAACATTCATTATGGCCCGAAAACATGTTTTATTTTCTCACATAACGTTAGCATACAGAATATGAACGTATCCTACCTTGACTCTTCACCTCCTGGTGTTGTCGAGATTTTTTCTCAGCTTTAACCTTCGGCATTTTGAAAAGTAACGTTTGAGATTCCAAACTGTGAAACGTACAGTACAAATGTGTGAACAATTTTACTCTATCATAAACACGTGCAGCAACTGCTGCCTTTAACTCCTTTGGTTTCTCGCAGCTGATCGGATAGAAATCAGTCGATAGCCTCGAGCTCCCTCTGGCGTTGTGGGGGACGCGTGGCGGAACCGGAAGTGACCTTTCAGTGCTGTTTTTCGCGGCAATCCGAGAGTGCTGCAAAGATTGAGGAGGAACATGACAGCTGTTTTTTTATTTTAATATAGAAGGTAATTTTCCACTTTACTACGTAATCTGTGTTAAAGATACTTTTTTTTATTTCGCGCTTTATTTTCAGCTGAATACATTTTTATTTAGAAAGCAAAGTATGTTGTTAAGTTATAGTGTTTACCGCTAGTTAGTTCAGTGTTTTATTTAGCTGAGCTGTACGTTAATATTTCTCTCAGATACAATTACGACTGACGAAACCTGTCATTCTGAACATGTATGCATTTTTTGCTTCTGTTTTTAAGTTACAGATTCTTCATATTTGAACATCAGAGACACAATAACAATGGTATCAGTCACCGCAGAGGACATCAAAACTGAACTGGACACTTTCAACATCGCCTTTAATAATGACACTGTGGATAAAAGTAATTGTCAAGTTTGTTTTTTATATTTATTTATGTTAATATATTATTATAAAACACGAATTTAGTGAATTTATGTTATATGTATAATAAGA
>JAUMHP010000055.1:5684166-5700747 GCA_032361065.1 Enteromius trimaculatus | reverse complement strand
ATATAGTGCCCTCCATTAATATTGACTCCCATGGTAAATATGAGGCATTGTTGAACCTTTTGATCTTTCATTCACAAATTACAAAAGAATTGTAACCTTTCGTTGAAGTAAAACAATTGGAAATAGGGAGAAATCTCATAACATAATGAAATTAATGTTTTTCCACAATGATGGCCACAATTATTGGCACCCCTAGAAAAGTAATATATCTCTATCATGAAATTATCCAACCATGACTTCCTGTTCCACATGATTATAACTATTAGGAACACAAAGGTTAGATTACCTTAAACATCCATCACAAGGAATAAAACCAGAGAGTGTAGTTCTGATGTGCTGAACAAGAATGTTTATAAGAAAAGAGCTAAAGCTTTGGAAATCCCCATTTCCACCATTAGGGCAGTTTCAATCAACTAAAAATGTTACAAATCTGCCTTGCAGATGACGTGTCTATATTGTCCTAATGCACCATGAAAGCATTTATTTGTGTGTGTGTGCGTATAGATATATATTTATATGTAAAACTCTTAATTCTTGTATGCTATAATATCTGTCTCTTGTAGTGTTGGAGCAGTGTTTATGTCACAGGCTACAGGGGGAAGAGATCGTATGTGAGTGGTTTGCCTTCAGCTCCAGTAAAGCCCAGCTGCCTCTCACTCTTGATAATCTGGACCAGTTTGAACATGAAGTTAGTACAAATGTGCAAAACATGATAACTGCAACATAAATGCTCTAAGATCTCCAGGGATACCTTAACGAATAAGAAACACTGTGTTTCCCTGCTAACTTTATGTACTCCTTACAGATACTGAAGAAGAAAAAACCTAAAGGCTCATCAAAGGGAAGCCAGTTTAACAAGACAAGAGACATAAACTCTATCCAGGAGCTGTATCCTTATCACTCAGCCCATCACTGGGTTGAATGCGATGCAATTTTTTATGTATTTTCTCTTTTACTATAAATGCTTAAAGTAATTTTCTTAACAGAGTCCCACAGAATCCGAGCAGAAGAGGAGGAGGAGAGCTTGTTAGATTCCTATTCAACACCTGCCAAAGTAAGAACAATTGGGAAACATTAATATGGGAGACTTGATGGAGATGTAGATAGGAGAATAGAAAATCTTGTATAGCTCAGCTCTTAAAAGTAGACCCAAATTGGGTATGTTATGTATTATTAAAATGTATTGCTATCTCTATGTGACTGCAGGGCTCTCAGAAGCGAGCGCTGACCACCCCAGAACATCCTCAGTCCAAGAGAGGTGTGGCCCGACTCACCAGTCCCAGTCTATTGCTTTCACCAGCCAGCTTCTCACCAAGGTAGTGAAATCGTCAAACATTTATTCAGATTTGACTATATGAGGTCTTTATGAGGAAAAATCACAGATGAAACAGTAACTTGACCTTCTCATTCAATGTGTTTTCTTTATTTACATTTATTTTTGTTAAGTACATAACTCCACATGTGTTCATTCATAGTTTTGATGCCTTCAGTGAGAATCTACGAATGTAAATGTAAATCTACCAATGTACAAACTTTTGGCCTGTACTGTGTATATGTATATATGTATATACATATAAAATAGAGAGAGAGAGAGAGAAATATAAAGGTGTTTTGTGTGTTTGTGTAGTGCAACCCCTTCTCAAAAGTACGGCATGCGTGGTGGGCGAGGAGAAGTGGTTTCATCGTTTGGGGCGGTGCAGGGTCCTCGCTGGATGGGTAAAGGACAGCGCGCTGTGAGGGTTGAGATGTTAGAAGGAGGAGAGAATTCACTCATCAGCAGCTACAAATACATGTTTCAGAGACTGAGAGATGTGCGGGACGGTGAGGCCATGTTCTTGTTCTTTTCCAAATGTGCATTGTCATGTTGGATGTGGATTCTTCCACAAATACTACAACAGTAACAGGCAGGATGTAGATTTGTGTATGTGTTGCATGAAACGTACAGGTTAGGATATTTATGTATGTTCTCTATCTTGTCTATAGTTTTGACCGAAAAGATTGAAGAACTCGGAGAAGAATTGCGAAGTCATTTTAACATAGAGGACTTCTCTCCAGTTTCATTACCTGTCCAGGTACAAGCGCAGAAAGTGAAAAAGAAGTGATTTGCAGCCAGGTATGGTGAACCATACTTGGAATTAGTGCTCTGCTTTGAGCCCATCCAAAAGTGCACACCCAGAGCAGTGGGCAGCCAATGCTGCAGTGCCCGGGAACAGTCTGGTACCTTGATCAAGGGTCTCATCTCAGTCGTGGTATTGAAGGTGGAGAGAACACTGGTTATTTACTCCCCCCTCCCCCACCTAAATTCCCTGCCAGACCTGGGACTCAAACCTCTCTATCATCAGGCCACTACCTCCCCCAGATTAGTAAATTAATGAGAGATTATTAAAGAGTCTAAATTATATTTTTGAAGTTATAAAAAGAAAAATATCTGTAAAAGTTAATTATGCTCTTGCAGGATAGCATCACAGTGCTGGGGCAAGTGTGCTGTGATAGTAACGGCAAGCTGAATGCCCAATCTGTGCTGCTGGAGGCCGGACAGGAACAGGGGGGCAGACAGGTTCCTGTAGATCTGTCTGAGCTCAAAGAGTTCTCACTTTTTCCTGGACAGGTGAGATGCACACCTACTATTTGATGCATATTTTTTATGTTTGATGCATGTTTTCTGTTTGTAGGTATCTTATTTATCCTTTAATATTTTTAAATCAATTTAAATTTAAGGAACCAGAATTATTAGTAATTCACTTAAAATTCTGATTATATTTCATAAACATTATGTTTCGGGATGTATTTCCCCCCCCCATCTTTAATTATTATTATCTGTATGAGCAATATTCTGTTATTTTGTGTTGTAGGTTGTTGTGATGGAAGGTATGAATCCCTCTGGGGAGAAGTTTGTTGCTACAAAAATATACGAGGTATCTCTCACAATTGGCTTTTTTTTTTTTTATTGAACCTTTTTGGGTTAAATCAGAATTTGTTCACTTTTGAGGTGTGATATTTATTCTGTGATTTGTTTCTTCACCAGGGTATTCCCCTGCCTTTTTACTGTCCTGTCGAAGTGAAACAAGAAATGGATGAGGGTAAGATTGGTGAAATGTCTTAACTTCACTGTTGAAATCAATGCTCATATTAAACTCTTCATAACACAATTTCAGGGTCTGAGCCTCTGATGGTCATGATGGCTTGTGGGCCGTACACCCCTTCTGAAAGTATGACCTATGACCCTCTGATTGACCTCATTAATGTCATCAATAAAGATCGTCCTGATGTGTGCATTCTGGTAGGTATATTTATTTCTATATCTTAAGAGCGTGACTGCTATTTGAATAGAGTTTAATTAAATCTAAAAATTATTAACTAGTAGTTAACTGTTTATTTGTCTTATAGTTTGGGCCTTTTGTTGATTCCAAACATGAGCAGATTGAGGTAAACCAAGTTTTGTGCATTTTCAAATTTCTGTATCAACCTTTTTTATGATGGCCACAAATCTAACCACTTAATGTTCAACAGAAAAACCAGGTAACAGAAACATTTGAAAACATCTTCAAGAGATGTGTGGACAGCATAGTAGAAGGAACCAAAGGGTGTGTATATTAATTTTTCCTTTGCTTTATTTTGCTCATAATGTACAACTCAAAGTTTTCATCGCATGCATTCTTTTATTATAGCTCGGGATGCAGGTTAGTGTTTGTGCCCTCTCAGAGGGATGTCCATCATCATTACATTTATCCTCAGCCACCCTTCAACCTGACCAACCTCAGCAAAGACGATTCAGCGGTGAGATGATTAGCTAAATGCTTTGTCTAATTGGCCGTCCTATTTATTTTTCAGTGCTGGTAATTAATATTTTCTCTATTTGTGTGATTCAGGGCAAACTTAATTAAAAAAAGATAGTTTTATTTAAAATGTCTCAATGCTTAAACTGAATAATCAAACCATTTCTATGTCTACCCTTTTTGGTCAAATATACACTTTCAACCCCTAGCGAGTGACCTTAGCTCCTGACCCCTGCACGCTCCTGATTGGTAATGTGACATTTGGCCTGACCTCTACAGACATTCTGTTTCATATGGGAGCTGAAGAGATCAGCAGGTAATACTACTGAATCAGCTAGTAATTATTACTTAAAAACAACCTGACATCTGAACTTGCATTATTTCACTGATGTTCAGTAGAGTAAGTGAGCACAGCACTGATTTATGGTATAATTACGTTTTTTTTGCAGTGGCACAGGCACAGAGCGTTTCTCACGGATCATGAAACACATGTTGACCCAAAGAAGGTTAGTACAGCATATTAATTTCTCAACATTAAAATTAATTCTCCTCAGGTTTGATTAGTAGTAAAATGTTGTTTACCTGTGCTATTGTTCTTTAGTTACTATCCTCTCTATCCTCCTGCGGAGGAAGTCAACATGGATTATGACAAGTTTCAGCAATTCAGCCAAATGAACCTCACGCCTGATATTCTTATCGTTCCTTCTGAACTTCGGTATTTCATTAAGGTAAATCACTCACATTTTCAGATACGCCGATACCTGGCTGGCTGACTGGAAAACTAATTTTGCATTATTTCTCAGGATGTGATTGATTGTGTGTGTGTCAATCCTGGTCGTCTCACTAAAGGACAGGTGGGAGGGACTTACGGAAGGTTGCTCATTCAGCCAAACCCTCCGCTGATGGAGGGGAAGAGAGTGAGCCCATGTATAGCAGGACAGGTGGTGAAAATATGATACAAGTTATCTTTCCTACTGCTAGTACGTTATTAAATCATGTCAGTATTTTTTAGATCTGTATTAAAACGTTTCACTTAAAGTGGCTGGAAAATAAAATATGTCCCTAAAATCAAAACTTTTCTCACATTCATGGTATTGTTTTTCTATCATTGGCGTTAATGGATGTTCAACAAAACGTATTCAGGTCTGGCTTGATTCTGAGTATAATTTTACTTGCTGAATAACTATTTTCTTGAAAATGCATGGCATTACAAAAATAAAACTGGTAGTGAAAGCGGTTATATATCAGCCTTTATTAAAGGATAGGTCTGAACTTCATTTTAAAAAGTAAATTCATCGGTTAAATGCAGTTCATTTCTCACATTCAGAAAGCTACTAAAACATTTTCAAATGAGCTATCATAAAAAGCTCAAATATACATTACACTGAACATGGTAACAGTGAGCACATCTACAGGTGAAGTATATACATTAATCGGAGAACTGTTCAAACAGGTCTTCACTTGGGAATGTTTTCTAGTCCCATAGCAATGTCCCTTAATTTCGGATCATCCCTCCAGTTGACTTTACTGGCCAGTATGATTCCCTGAAAGCAAGATTTTTGACCAAGGTTCAAAATGCAGCGTTTCTAAATAAATAGACGGCAAGGTAAATTACAATTAAGTACACATTAAAGCAAACATTGAGAAGCCACATACCCGCAACACATTTTGTAAAATGGTGGTGACCTTCTGGTATTTTTGTAGGACTGCTTCAGCTCTTTCCTTGGCTCTCTGTTGAACTTCTCCTTGGTTCTCCTTCACCTGTTTCAACTCATTTATCTCCTGCATTTTCTTCTTAATTTGTCCTTTTAGTTCTAGGAAAACATTAATCGGATTATTTTCGGTGAAACGGCAAAATCGCAGCAGAAAATGCTTTCAAAAATCTGCAGCAAGTATTAAAATGATAAGTACCAAGTCTTTCCTTTTGAATATCTGTGATCTGGTCCTGAAGCTCTCGTGTTTCCTGGGGGGGAAAAAACAGTAATTAATTATATGGCAATAAAATTGTTTAAAAATTAAAATGATTCATAAAATGAAAGTGTTAAAAATGTATTTCTAATAAAAAAATATAGCAGAGTGGGAAATGTCCTACCTTTAATATTTTCATGGTCTTTTCACAGAGCTCAGTGTTCTGATGGGTCAGTCCTTTCAGTGCCCTGTATGATGAAAGATATGATTACAGTTGGGATAACTAAATATCAGACTACATGGATCAGATTTATTTAAATGAGGATTTACTCACTCAGCATCTGCGTCATTCTGAATTATCTTTTCTGTGATGACGTTCCAAATCTGCATTCTACACAAAAAACAAAGAATCAGTTTGGACACAGCAGGACACTGGATTGCAAAAAGACAAAAAATACCCAAGAATCCTTACCTGTTCAATACAAGTGTTTTGTTGAAATATGAGAGCCTTGCCTGCTCTATTTCACTTTCAGACTTGGATCTATGCATTTTTTTTACAAATATGAATAAAAGGTTATTTTATAGCATACAATATATGTACAAACATACATATTCATAAATTCAAACACACTTACAGGTCTGTATCCGCTTCACAGGACTCTTTATGTTTTCCTTAGAAACAAATACCACAATTAGCATAATGTTAATTATTAGTAGTCAATATTTCTGTACATGTTCTTTATTCACATTTAAACTTACCCATGCTGACTTTAACATTCATTTCAAAACACTGATTTTCCATTATTTCTTTCATTCTTGAGAAGAGAAAAAATAAGACATACAAGACACATACTTAGCATAGTTACACTTATCTATAACATATTGGTCGAAATATTGGTGCAAGAAGATAAAGATCACGAAATGAAACTATTAAATAATGGAAAAATCACTTTAATAAACGTGTGGGCGTCACCCCATCAGAAGCTGATGCTGCATCTGGAACAATGTTGTTCATTTCTGCTCGATCAGTATCTGAGGAGGGTTCATCAGGATGACTGAGACTCATCTTTGTATATCTGCAGAAATAAAAACACCACAAATAACGTTACTATTCACATTTCTGTTGAGGGTTTTAGAGACCTTAGATATAAATCGTATATAGACTTTATTTTAGATACAAAATAAATAAATGATGATAATAACGGAGGGTAAAAGCATCAATAATAGCTGTAAATAAGCTTTAATTAGGACAAATGTTATCGCACCGTATAACCAACGAATTTTATTGACTTCCCAGCTGTATATACAATAACTTATAAAGATTTAAAAAACTACACCAACCAAGTAGCGTTAAGCGTATTTAAACAACTTTCCGCTTCACTTACCGTCGCTTTCTGTTGCTGCTTTTGTTTACTAATATTACTTAGTGCAAGCCTCCAAGCCGCGCGACTTCAAATCAGTCTGACACTGCCGCCAGGAAGTGGCGTCACTTGACAGTCATGTGACCACCGTGATCCCCGAAACCCCGCCCACCTGCATCAAACTAAGCATGAGCAGAAATAAAGGGTTGGCCGTCATAGGCCACTATCAGCAGTGTTTAGTGTGCGTCGGAGGTCAACATGGGAAAATAAGGTTATAATACAATACTAGATTGCGTCTTTTTGGTAAGACTCTATGTTCATTGTGCTTCTTATGATGCGTGGCTCTGTAGTTCTGAAATGCAACGTTAGCGTTATTTTAAAGGCAGAACCACTTGTGATTAATGTTAGCAGGATGAGCTATTGTACAATAAATTCATTTTCCGTTTTGCTGCAGTAATATATTATTTATGTATGATATCAATGCCCATTAGTTAGATAAATTCGCATGTATGTGTGCATGAATTGACAGCCTGTTTCAAGTTCATTCCATGTGATTTGAATATGACCGCTTCTCTGCTCCAGACGTTATCAGTAAAGGTAACGATTGTAGCTGTTTCTGACTAAATAATGCAACGTTTAAGCAATAATTGCTATTTATGATAGTCCCACATGCCCTCGTCTGGTTGTCAAGTCTAAAAGCAGAAGCTACAACTATGGTTTAGGTCGAGTCTTTTCAGTGAATCGATTTGTAGAATCGGTCTGAAGAATTCAAGTTAATTGTTGAACCAGCTTTTTAAAAGAACCGATTCGCGGGGATGACTCAGACTTCGGACATAATCTTGTTTGAAGCGTTTAGCTAGAATACAACAGCGCCATCTTTAGGTTGCTAATGCATCCACTTTGTGGTGTTGTCTGTGTGTGTCTGAACCGGAAGCAGTGTTCGGATGTCGTCATGGGAAGCAAAGTGAGTGGCAAGATGGCAGCTGCCAGTCGGGTCGTGCAGGTAAACACTCGCTACTGCTTCTACACGGAGTATTTTGTTGTGACATTTCTTTCATATGGGTGCACTGGTGCAACGATGATCCCTTATCTGCAAAGTGTTTAATAATTTAGATCTTAAGTGTTTTTACTTTATCGAAACGGATTGATTTCCCTGTTTTGACAGATGCCCTTGTGAGCAAACCAAGTATATTCTCTTTATGTTGCTTTCCTGTGTATCGTTCCTGCACATTAAGCATTGCGTGCAGGAAGTACAACCAAATGCAGTCTCTAAAAGGTGTTTGTGGCTGTTAAAGCATATATACAGGGTTTCTGCAGGTTAATTAAGACTTAAAGAGTTTTAATTCACTGTTCCAAAATTTAAAGCAATAAACGTCTTGAATCAGAGCAGAAAGTCGTAATAATTCATAGTCATTGCATATATTGTAAAAATGTATATGAATGACCTATTCCAGAATTGTGGGTATATTTCAAGTAGAGGAAGAAGACAAAAACATTTTTGCTCAACTTTTTTATTTTCATAGAACACACTTAAAATTTAATATTTTGTATATTTGCCAATCTTAAATTTGTAAGATTCAAAAAATATTTGAGAAAATCAATGTACAGATAAATCTGTCGACTCTGTTACAGACGAATTAGGTCAAATATATACATTTAACAAATGTGACACAGTTTTAACCCTGTTTTCCATAAGAAAACTTCTTCTGTTTCTTCATCCTTTAATTCAACTTTAAATTTAGTTTAGCCAGAGGAAGTGACTTGGTGCAAGTCACATGTTTTTTCTAGCAGTGCTTTAAAGACTGTTGACTTTTTATAAGGAGAGTAAGTAACAGTTGACTAGAATGTAGAGACAGACATAAAATGGTTTTTTTTATTTTACTACTGAAATTACAAAAAAATACAGAAAACAGATGTTTTATGCAGCTGTTTATATAAAGTGGTTAAGTTAATACAGATAAAAAATAAAAATTATTCTTAAATATTTAATGATAATTGGAACTGAATTAATGATTGTGGACGCAAAGACAGTAAAAAAAAAAAATAGGCATAGTGGGAGCCTTTTAGTTAGCATTTCTTGACCTAATGTGCGTGTGTTTGTGTTAATAAATAATAATAATAATAATAATAATAGAAATAAAAAGTATAGTCTTTTGTTTAAAATAAAAAATGTACATGAATCTCACATTACCTGAGATGCAAAATAAAGATAAGTAGTCTGGATTTCTGAGAATTTGCACGTAATGACGTAAGTTTATGATTAAAACAAGAACAAAAGTCAGTGGATTGTTTTTGTATTTTTGTTTTTCCTGAGCTCACTTGCAGATGTTTATTCTTTTATTTTGATCAAATTCACTGAAAACAAGACTTTGGCGATTGGTGAAAGGGCTTAAAAATATCCTAAAGAACCCTGAAAGGATCAAAAGTCTTCAGTTTATCTTCCTGAAACCTTGTAGACAAGTCACTGCTCAAACGGTCAACTGTTTTGTTTTACTATTCTCATTAGATTAATTTATTTGCAGGTCGTGCGACCTCATGCACCTTTAATTAAATTTCCAGACCGGAAGGGCGTCCCTAGGCCGAATAGTAAGTAACAAACGTATATGTTGCTGTCATTCAAATTAGTTAATCCATTTTTCTGGGAAATACATAATTTTTATTTGACAAAATGGTAAATGATAGAAAGTGCAGTAAAAGTAAGACAACAGTGATAATGGTTGCAAACATTAAAGCTGTCTCACTTTGTTGGTAACATATTTTTCATGTGCTGTGTTTCCAGTACAAGAGGCACTAAAGGTGCTTGCAGCCAGTCTCCCACAGATCTCCCCATCCGCACCTCCACCTACAGCATCAATATCACCTCCACCCAGAGCCCCAGGACCTGTCAGCCGACTGCCTGGCACCCCTGACAGCTTTGATGCAGTTAAAGACCTCCCTCACAAATACCGCAGGAGAACCCTTGCGTTAGATGAAATGGACTACATCCAGGTTGGTGTTTACTTTAGTTTGAAATGACAGTAAAGAAAAAAAATAAAATAAAATGGACATGAACATGGACAAACCACTGATAATGTTTTTTCCTTCTTTCTTTCAGCGTGGTGGGCCAGAGTGACACTTGTCTGATTTATTAAATCAGGCTTTAAGAAAATCAGTTGCCTGACTTTTTTTTTTGGTATAAGAGGAGTTCATAATACAAGCCAAACTAATTAAATTACAGTTGTATTGTACATACATATTATTAGACAGCTGTAAAGCCCGTGCTTGATTTTCATTATTTAGATGCTCTGTATTTACATTAAAATGCAGAACTCTTTGGCGCCTTATTTTTCGGTTCATCTGTTATGTTAATGTTTACTGGCTACAACGTCCAGCACCTCCACTGACCCTCATGAACAGAGTTTGTCTCCTCTTCCATTGTATTATATGTTCTGCATTCAGAGAAAAGAACTGATCTGAGTGCCAACATATTCTACAGACCTAATCCATATGGATCAGAGTATTGTGAAACTGAACAATTAAAGATTTACAAATTTTTGAAAGCTCTTTTTTTTTTTAACTGAAGTTGGATGTCATGTTATTTTCAGTCAAATTACCACACATTTCTTTCCAGATCTTTTTATTTCTGGAGCTTTTTACACCAAGTAATAAAGTACAACAAAAATACAAAATAATGAAAAACCAAACAAAAAGCAATACAATATGTACACATTTTATAAACAATAGAGATATCTGAATAATTCTGTTATTATGATTGTCTGTATATATGGATATACATCTATAGGATTTGTTGGTTTATTCACAAATTCTTACCACAGTCCTCCCCTCCATTGTTGAATGTGAAAACCTCTAATAATTCTTTTAAAATTCTAAATTAAATATTTAAAACACACACACACACACCCAAATCCACTGAGGACAATTTACCAAACTTCTCTCAATATTAAGAAGTAACATTTTTACTTCCATAGGTCAAAACAACCTGTACATTCTTATTTTAGGTTCTTTAAATTTAAACAAATCTGCAAATATTTGGGGATAAATGTACTTCAGCAAAGCTGAAATTCAATGTATCATTTATAAAAAGTACTATTAATACATAATAGGAGCACAGACACTTAAAAGTATGAAAATAAAAACTTTTTATATGAGCACCAAGTACTACATTTGTTGTATGTGGAGCATGATAAAGTTCTCTGCTGGATGTACAGATACTGGAAACATTTAGAACAAACATCAGATCAACTCGTTGTAGTGCTTTCTAACCCCTGTTAAGAAATAACAGGATCCGTTTTCATCATCTGTATTCCCCGCTCCAAACATGCTACTAACAAGTACTTCTCGATGTATTGACAATGTAGATGCATGAGACTTTCAACTCAACTTATAATTGCAACTGCAGTGCATTCAATAGAAAATGGACTCTTCACATTACTAATAGCAGCCATTAAGTATCAGGAGTAAGAATCACGGTGAACAAATGAAACTCCTCAATCTATTGAGAAAAGAGATGAAAAAACGGGTTTAAATGGGAGTGTCCATAAATTATTTCCATTTCTACAGTTTTCCATCTCTCTCCGTCTCTCAAACTAAATCAGCATGCATCTTTGACGTCTCTTACTGCAGTAAACAAAACAAAGATGAAAATAAGCTATGAAAATTGTAAGACTTTACAGAAGTACAACAATCTATACATATCTACATATTATTGCCATAAACAAGACCATTTTTCAGCATTCTGCATTACCCTAATCTAAGACAGGGCTTTTAGTATACAAATTAATTCTATGGTAAATGTTTTTAAAATGCAAATAATAGGAAGGACCCGAGCTCAGAGGCAGTATCGGTTTTGATACAGTGCGGCAAGCTGACTGCTTTTTGGCAATTAATATAAATCAGCTGCAAATATGTCAGAAGAATCAACAAGAGTCCAATCTGCTTCATGCATACAATATACAACAATGGTAAAGAGCTTAAGACAGCGGGCTTAACATAAAGAGAGGTAAAGAGTGATTAGCAATTAGCTCAATTAACATTCAGATGTTCTCAGTACCCCTGGCAGCTACAAAATATACAATGCATAACTGAAAATAAAAAGTAACACTGGTTTAATCGGTACTAAAGCGCCTGCAGTTTAGAGCACCAGCAGAAGTTACTGATGATTCGTTTAAAAAAAACAAAGCATTTAAATAGCTTCATAAGCTCAAAGGGGAATCATAAACATCACTTCACTGTCATCACTGTCTAATATTTATACACAACTAATGATAATACTGTTAAGTGCAGACGACTGCCCTATAGAGTCAATCTGTCGAAGCTTACATTGCTTCTTGAGTGCCAAATCTTGGGCAAAAAGATTTTTTTTTTTACAGTGCGCAGTTGAGAAAGATTTAATCTGTTAATTTCAGTCATGCTATTTGAGAATTAAGCATAATATAAAATGGGGGGGGAAATTAGAAGAAAAAGCATCAAGCACCCCACCCCCCGAGGAAAAAAAAATTATTAAATGTTCGGATTACCACAATAAATTGAGTTTAAAGCTTACACTAAACATCCTAACCTGAACACCAACCAATAACAAGATCCAAAATTTGGATAGTAAAAAACACGGATATCTCATGGATTCCTCAAGGGGTGGGGGGCTCTTTTTTTTTGTCTTTTGCTTCAAAGAAATCACTTTTTTCAATTACAAAAGCCAGTTTCCTGATATACAAAATGCTACATTTCCCAAGGCTCAGTCTATCTTGGGTGGTGTAAACACTGAAAAAAGTACCAAGTTTTGAAACAAACACGCACACATGAAAAATCCTAAAACATCAAAGAAAAATGCCGTTTCGGTGGCAGCAACGACTCTGTGAGACAGTAAAACTTAAAGATGCAGTTGTCGGGATGAGTACAGTAAGAGACCACGGCTCTCTGCTCCAGCATTTAGGTTTAACTGTGCATCACCAAAGAGAAAAAGTATATTAAATATCTGAAGGACCAGAAAAATAAATGGCTATTTAAACTCTTGAGAAATCAAGATTTCTTAGCTCTGTACAATTAAAGACATCACTGATGTCATATTACAAAAACAAAAAAAAACAACCAAAAAGTATATTCGTATATATATATATAGATATTTTTTTTAATTTAAAAAAGAACTAATAGTCAGTGAGTGGATGAATGTGTGTCTGGATGGCAGAAGAGAGTCAGTCGGACTGAAGTGCAGTGTGTTGGTGGTGTCGTGAATGAGAGCCGAGAAAGCCGTTGGTTTCGCTGCTCCCTATGCTGCTGAAGTCTGTGACTGACACTGCCATTGTGGCACCTGTAATGCGATGTGCGCGTCTGACCTCGAAGTCCAGGTTAGTAACAGACACGTCGTTGATGAAGGACTCCGAAAGGCCCATCTTGAGCCTCTTGGAGGGTCGTTCGCAGTCTTTGGTGCTGCACACGCTGATCTGGCCCAGGTCTGAGCGGTAGAAGCCAGAATCCAGCATGTTGAGGCAGCTGCTGTCCCCGTTTGTGGCGTAGCTGAGCTGATCGTCATGGTTCAGGGCTCCTCGGTGCAAACTCTCCAGAGGGGCGAAGTATGGGGAGTCTAAACAGCTCATGTCTCCTGGACCATTGCACACAGTTGCTACGCTGTTACTAATGGCTTCAAGAACAAAAAAGGGGAAAGAAAGCAGTTTCGGAGTTATGTTTGATGAAAAACATGTGTATGATAAATGAAATCTTGCAGATATTCATTCAACATTGTTACTACAGAAATACAGCATGAAAGGTTATTTTCAAAAATCCATAATGGAGTACTTAAATTAACCGAAAGTGTGTAACACAGCTACAATTGCAGGAAAACATCCTGCAAAGTTTTAAATCGGAAAGTGCACCTTGTATATTGACTCATTGAAACGAGTGGTTTGTAAAACAAATTCCAAACAGTTTCATGCTCATATCAACATGAAACATTAGCATATTGCCTGTCCACTTGTTGGTGTTTTCACGTTGGTCTGAATGAAAATGCTAATTCATTCTTTGCCACAAGGTGCACCTTTTGGAGTGGTAAAAATAGCAGCACTGTGCTCACAAACACTGCTTTATCAGGTATTACAGGCATGATAAATGATGAAGAGACCAATCGGACAAATCACCACAGATGAGTGTCACGTAAAGTAGGGGAAAAATTAATCGTTTGTTGAGCAAGTAAGGTAAAAAACTTATTTTTTGACTATTGTCAACCATCCCAAAACCAGAATATTAACCTTTCCTTACCTTAATAGGGGCACTTTAATATTTATTTATGGAAGATTACACTTTGTGAGTTAAATGAATACCCCCCCACAAAAAAAATGTACATTTGTTTAAAATTTACCCTTGGGCCATGAAACTTACCCTCAGGCCATATAGATTGAGTGTTATATAGAGGCCATAAAGAGTGTTTCGTCTTCAAAATTTAGCATTACATCATTTACTTACAAATGGGTGTCATGACAATGAGAGTCCAAACAGCTAATATAAACAATGACAATCCAACACTTCTTCCAGTTTCCTCTCACATCAAAATCTACCAACTTATAACGGACAGCTTGAGCTAGGGCTGGGCGATATATATGGAACGATATATTATGCGCATCTCATTAAAGCCGGTTGTTTGATTAGCGGTAAATCTCCAGCAGCTGTAGATCACTGACAAGCTGAGCCATTGAATCACCGCGAAACTCAGCGCGTAGCTTCTCACTGATCTACGGCTCTGTTCATAAACAGGCACTGCATTTAAAAATGCTGGATATTTACCGCTAAGAGAACTGGCTTTACTGATAAGATGCGCAGCCCTAGCTTGAGCTACGCACATTTCTCTCCTTAGTCAAGATGCCTTTTTTACTGAAACATACAGCGTTAGATTAAGTGAGGATTTTAGTCATGTTTAATTTAGGACTCTCTGACGGCACCCACTCACTGTAGAGAATTCATTGTTAAAAGAACAATGTAATGTCAGATTTTCCCAACCAGTTCTGATATAAAAAAAGTCTTGAATGATAGCCTGAGGTTGAGTACATCTCATTTTCTCGTGAACGATGCCTTTAACTGTCAAATGATCCATCTACATTCAAACTGCGTTTCCTAAAAACATCCAAAACCTAAATTCCAAAAAAACCTAAAACCCATTCATGACAATATTGCTACAATCAACTTAAGCTTTCAGGAAATGCAGCCCTGATTCATAAGAATCATTTCTTCATGAATGTAGACTTCTGTGGAAGCTGAGCTCACCTGTGAGGTCACTGGCAGTGATGGAGTTGAGCAGTCCAAGCTGTTGCTCTGCCGATGCCTCCATTCGACCCCCAGCTCCTGCTAAACACACAGATGATGAGCTGTCCACCGCCAGACCCTCCGCCTCGTCCACCAGCCTGTCCATCAGGTCTCTGCAGAGGAAGACGACACTCTTGAGCCCAGCACTTAAATTTAAACACAGGCACATGGACCAATAACTGCACATCCCAGAACTTACGTCACACCCGGGTAACAACTGTACTTCTTTTTGCCAAATCGGTTCTGCTGAGCAAAGTAATCAAAACGTTCAGACTTTTTCCACATATAATAAAAAGCCACACATTCTGCTACAGTCCGGGTCGGAACCTGAAAAGAAAAGAAAAACTATGAGAACAAAATTTTCAAAAGACACAAGATTAAGGTGAAGTGTGTAACGTTACTTGCCTTGTGTTTCTGAATAAGATGGAAGTTTTTCTCATAAATCTGCAGCGCATGTTCAAAGTTTCTACATTCTTCCTCTGACCATGGTGGGGAGTCTTCTACTGAAACACGATGAAGAAGTTAACATCTAGGACTTTACAGGTGCAAAAGATTTCAAGCTGGTCATGTACTGAACAGCCTACCTTTCAAATTCTTCACATTACTGCGGTATCGTGTCAGTGCCTCACTGGTGTCATAATTACATTTCAAAAGCTCAAACAAGGCCTAAAAAGGAAGTCACAGAAGAAAATCCAATTAAAGCCATAGAGCCCAGCTCTCACATGGGCAAAAGATTTCCACATTAATTATATTAATTAATGAAAGTATTTAGAGAGCACAGACCTGTTCGTTATCTCGTATGTGTTCAGATTTGGAATTTTCTGTACTGTCGACTGTAGACTGTGACAGCGCTTCTCTGAGGTAGTCTTTCACTTTACACTCTGACAGCATGTCAGGACACCACAGCAGCTGATCTTCCTCCTCGTACACTTTAACACCACATATTAAAATTGTAATTTACAGTTATTGCAATCATTTTAAAGTTACAGAGTTTCAGTTGAAAGTCACACTAAGCAATTAAAAAAAAAAAAAAAAAAAAAAACTCACCTTTTTCATCATCATGATAGTGGCTAAGCCCCACTGGAACTTCTGCTTGATACTGAGATCCAACCATTATTTCCTGTGTTTTAGAGCAAAAACAATTAAAAAGGCACTTTAATAATAAATTTCATGTATTTAAATATGCATGCATGAAAACATTTATAATGTACAAAAGATTCAACTCAGCATAGTAGTATTTGTAGGGTCAT
>JAUMHP010000055.1:5643782-5682956 GCA_032361065.1 Enteromius trimaculatus | reverse complement strand
AGTGTGTTTAGAAAAAAAAAAATATATATATATATATATATATATATGTTCAAAAATGAATTTACATTTATTAAGGTAATGTCAGAAATCATTGCAAGAATTATGAAACTAACCTTTCTAGAATCTTCACTACTCACACCATCCTCCTCTCCTTCAGATTCTTTATCACCATCATATGTTGCATTGGCTAGAAAAGGAAATAAAAAAAAGTAATTTGTTAGCTACATTAGCACATACATTTAAAAAGGAGGGAAAAAATGCTTAAAAAGGGTTCACATTACAGTTACTTTACAGATTACATTACTTTTTCCCTGCAGTCTGCCTATAAAGTTAACTGCGCAAAAAAAGATAATAAACTGAATGTGTGCGTGTATTCAAAATATACATAAATTATATGAAACAAAAACCTTTATTTTTAATGCAATTAATCAATTGACGGGACTTATAATAAATGAAAATAATTAAAACCTCCAATGTTCAGAATGTAAACATGAATAGTTAATTCTTTTGTAAAGAGTGTAATGAGTCTCCTTACATCTGAGTGTTCTAGGGAAGAAGTCTGTGGCCTCGTGGGAGGTGACAGAAGGGGTCAGATCATCAGCAGAGGACTGGGTCTCCTCCTCATAATCTCCTGACAAGAGATCTTTCGCTATCTCCTCCTGCGACAGAACACCATTAGTAATTTTTGTTGACATTTTCCCCTGGCACCGATGCAAAATCATGTCAATTACCTTATCCAGGGTCATGTCAGGCAAATCATCAGCTAGTTCAACAGAGGAACTGTCCATGCTAGATCCCGCCCCCGTACTGACTGATGCCTCATAACGATACATAGCCAACAGCTCCTCGATTGGCATGTTCCCCTCCTATCCAAAAAAAAAAAAGTTTCACAAAGCAGAAGTATTGCCCTTATTATCCAGAGATTCCAACATGATGCATTCAGTTTTTAATGAGGAAATAGTGGATTGTTATGAATGAACGTTACCCTCTCCAGGTCTGACAATTCTGCACTGAAATTCTTCTCTCCTTCCAAAAGCTCTTCCTCCTCTAAAGTTCTCTCGTCGTCATACTCATGAATTAACATTTCAGCTGTTGGATCAAAGTCGTGATCATCTGAAGACAATGAGCCAACTGGGGAGAAAAAAAGTATTGATTGATTTGAGTACTTGATAAAAAAAATTATAATAATAATTACCAAGCAATCTATTCACAATAGGAAAAAAAAAAAGCCACCATTATAATTTTTGTTTGATAATATTTTTTAGAAGATGTTTGAGTAAGCATTATGTAAAATAATGTTTGCTTTATACACATTTTATTGTACATAATTACATAGTAATCTCTACATATCCTTATATGTATCAGTATTGGCTTTAAAAAAAAAATATATATATTATTCAAGTATTATATGTAATACTACTAAGATGATGAAAATTAAAATAATGCACGTAAAAAGATAAAATAAAAATGAGGCCTACCAGGGCTCGAACTCCCAAAGGAAGCCTGTGCAGACATATGTAAGGAAAAGGGGGAAAAAGAGGGAAGATTAGTTATCATATTTTCCAAAATACATTACAGTGCAATGAAGAGCGTTACAAAACATATAAAACCAAATAATTATTCAATACTTCGTGGTTTGCGTGCAGACATTAAAAATAAAACTCATGGTTGGCAGTAATTGTACATCAGTGTAAATACAAGCCGGTGTCGCTTTTAAATACTGTTCTCATAAATTGGCTACATTAAAATGAATAACGCATAACTACTTATTAATGCATCAAAACTACAATAATGACACAAACCAAACAGCCATCGTCTCTATACGAATGCTGTCATCCTCTCTAAACACTGCAAAAACCCATCGACTCGCACCATAACAAACCTTTCCTGCAAGTTAATGGCCAACATGCATATTAAAACTAAATAAGCCTAAAACAATCAAACGCGTCACGAAAACGAGATTTACATCAAGTAATGTTTAAATTACAGGCGACGATTTCTTGTTTGTTTGTTTTTTTCCTGTGAGCTAACGGGGATGAGATTCAAAGGCCTTTCCGATCCTGATAGATCATTCTTCATTTAAACCGGTTTACTATCGGATGTTTTACGCAATTATTACAAAAAAAACCCCGTCGTGTATGTATATCAAGATCTACTTAACGCATATATATCAACGAAAACCACCACTATTACAGTAAATCGTTAAAGAGATGGATTTAAAATCGAATACTTTTTCCAGCTATCCAGCTTACCTCCGCCATATTGGTGTCTTTGGCCTCATAGGTTGGCTGTGCTGCAGTACCCGGATAGACACAGGGAGCCAATGACAGACGCAAAACTTTTGGCACACTTTTTAAAAAGGTTTGAAGCAAACCGGGTTTCAGATTTAGACTGATCTCACATTAGTCTGTACGGGTTACACTTGATAATTAGCTTTACATAATTAGATACATATGTATATTCCCATATAAATATGCAACCCCCCCGACTGCATTTATGATAGCCAGGCAAGGATAAAATGAATTATAAGTTATGAATAAAAATAACCATACTAGTAAAGATGTAAACAATTTACACAGAAGTCATAATACAATGTTTAGGTTTATAAATGTTTTTTTTTTTTATTATTGGTTATATGCAAATAACCTTTTGTTTTTTTGTAAAACATTATGGCAACGTTACTGTTGAATGTGCTCTTGAATGAGTTCTGAAACAAGGAACATTTTTAAAACATTAGACGGATAAATTAAACGTTTTAGTGGAAAAATTATTTTCTTTCTAATTATTTTTTATTTTATTTTTTTAAACCCAACTTTAAATGAATGAACGTCATTGGGTGTTTTGTTTTACTGGGTAGAGCTCCATACAATACATGTTTTAAAGAAGCTTAATACATGAGGAAAGGCGAAATACATAAATAATTTAAAAAAAAAAAATCAATTTCAAATGTAAAGCAGCTCTACAGAGGATAATAGTGTCATTACTGTCCATAGTGGGGTTCTTTTTTTAATTTAACAACAGTATCAGTGTTGTACAGTAACAATTATGTAACAAACATACAATGATTTCATTATTCGGCTCGAGTCAGCTCAGTGTTATTCTGTTCATTTTGATTGCAGTGCAAAGTTCACTGATTATGAAACAAGTTCAATGCAGCAATAAGCAGAAGGCAACAGTATATTAGAATTAGAATGTCTTTATTGTCACTGTACACATATGTACATTATATACATGTACGATGAGATTAAGAGCATCTTCCTATTCAGTGCAAACATGTAAGAAGTAAATTTACAATAAAATAACAATAGATAGGTTACAGTAAGATAACTATAGGTAACATTAAATAGTGCAGATAGGGGATGAGGGAGGTAGGATGAGATATTGTAGGGGTAAAAACAGTTCTGAGGTAGAATGATAAATATTTACAGTGGAATTGCACAGCAATTGTAAAAAGTTATTGCACGTTGATCAAAATGTTCAAGGTGGAATTTTACATTCGGCTGTCGGGGTATGGCACATTTGGAAGAAAAAAATGATATTGCAATTTGAAGTGTATATAAGTCCAGTGTAATTGAAGTTAAGTTTGTGTGCGTGCATGTGTGGGGTCAGTGCAAGTTCGAATTAAAGGTGGTGAGCTTTTGAGAAAAAGCTGTTCTTGAACCTATATGCAAATTAGTATATATAAGTATATACAAATCAGTTTGTATTTTTAGGCCAACTGACAAATATAAATAGATCTCTGAACATTCCAAAGTATATGATGCTAGTCCTCTACATTAAATTATGCTCATGAATATGCTGTCCAGCAATGCCCTAGCAACCACCAGAAATATCCTAGCAACATCCAAGCATTGCCTGCCTCCATTTAAAACTTCAAACTTATTTTCCAGCCAAAGCTTTGTTAAGTTTTTTTTTAATTGAAGCTAAGACCATTTAATAACTGAAGTGTAAATAAACCATTTTATTTCAGCTAGTTGCCAAGGCAGAAACATCACTACAGCAGTGAGTCTGTATAGTTATCTCGTCTCACAGTTGCATTATTTTCACACAGGGTGGCAGTGGTGGCCAACACCTTGCATATCTAATAGGCACTTATTTCATGTTTTCGTGTTATATTTGATATGTTCTATCAGAAGAGAAGCAGCTCGTGCATTTATTTGTTTGACAGTTTACTCTTTTCCAGTTTATTCAGCCATCTAGTTAACTGTTGACAAGTAAAACATTTACAAACATTTGTCATCTATTTTTTCTTTAAGTCACAGCTTCTGTTTCTTATACCATTGTAGTATTGTTTTAAAATCATTGCCTTTATAATTCATTCCTGCGAGGTTGTCTGTGATTACTCTGACCTCAGTTCACAGGAACTGACTTGATATGTTTTTTTGTTCTGCAATGACGTCAGTCCCAGACTGTAGTAGTACAAGGTCATGCATATTTAATACAGATTTACTGTTTGGCTGAGCATGACATTGACTACTAAAATCACATTCCTATAATAGAGTGAATTAAAGCATTATTACATGTAAAGTAGTTTGAACCTGCTTTTTAATGAAAGGATCTGTCAATTTTATCCATTTAACCTTTTTTTGTTTCAGCCCTGTCATAATTATGCTATGGAGTTATTATCATTATTTTTTATTCAGTCAAATTGAAACGCGATAAGCTTTTAAGTGTTTAAGTAAATTTCTGAATATTATTTCAGGCATTCGCCAGACTAAATTAAACTGACCGGATCATCTGTATCAAAGTTTTTATGCCTGCCAAGTGTTCCATATATCTACATAAAACATGACAAGGACAGAAAAATGATACTCAAACCCCTTGCAGGGTATCTCAGCTTGAAATATAACAATGTGATTTTGCTTTAGGAATGCTAAATATAGACCATGCCCTCCCTTATCCGTGAGAAACAGGAGGTCTTTATTTTAGCAACACGTTCCTCTAACCGGGTTTAGACACTAATTGCTAGTTTTTGTGCACATTTCCTTTCTCAGTATTTGTTTATATTGTGCACTGGCACATAAGCACCACTATAATTTAAAGCAAAAAAATATAAAAGGACCCTGTAGAAAAGACCAGCATCAATTTTATGCCAGTAGGCTACTTTATGAGGGATAGTGGTGGACAAACGTAGCCATGTTGTCTTCTTTTGGTCAACCAATTTGGTTATTTGTCTTGACATTCTGCAGCCATTACAGTTTTTCTCATTTGCTAAGACACGCTCAGTAAAATTGATCTTGATCTTCATCATCAAATTCTTAGCACAGGAGAAGTCTTCTTTTTCAAATGCCTTAACACTTTTTCATTTATTTCACACATTTGCACACCCTTTGTCAAAACAGTCACCACAGATCTCATTGAAAGATCCCAAACTCCAAAAGGAAAACATCTATTAA
This sequence comes from Enteromius trimaculatus, assembly GCA_032361065.1. Lineage (NCBI taxonomy): Eukaryota > Metazoa > Chordata > Actinopteri > Cypriniformes > Cyprinidae > Enteromius > Enteromius trimaculatus. The sequence goes on along the minus strand of JAUMHP010000055.1, from coordinate 5,677,560 downwards.
CAGCTGGTAGAAAATAGTTGCATAATTATGAATATCCAATGCACTTGTGTGAAACTTGTTTGCACAACTCTTCAACCAGCAATCAGTCCTCATTCCTCTACAAAAGGTGCCACCTCTGTATTGCTATTTGCAAGCGTGGATCAAAGAGGCCATAGGTACGAAAGCAGAGTCAGAGGCCATGTCAGAGGGGCCTGAGGAAGAGGAGTTTGTATGCGTGGTGGAGGAGCTGCAGCAGCAAGAGGACAAAATCCAGCTCAAGTTCCAAATCAAATTCGGGCAACAATCATCAACCATGGATTGTCCTTTAGAGAGTCTGGACAAAGGGTCCAGCCCATTCTGAGTCGGAGTACTGTGGAGTTCTTCTCTGCTTGGAGATGGAAGGTGTATCACCGGCCATATGAGCAGATGCCCCTCCTGGAAGCAATGAATGCTGGTTGCCTGGCAATAGGTGCAGAGGACTGCCAGGGATGGATACACCATGCAAGGAGGTATTTCCCTCGGTGCATTGCCAGGGTAAAACATTCAATGCGATGTTGATGAGAACCTGTGGCAAGAACAAATGGACTAAATGTGAAAGATCAAATATTTATACTTTTTTTTTGTTGTTGTTGGTATTTCCACCCAAAAACATTTATTTGAAATCTTATCTTTCAATTTAATGTGCATTGATGACTTAAAAATGTAGCTGGTTGTTGGTTACATTTCACAACATTGTGCTGGACTCTGTTTCTTGGGGAAGCTAGGAAGTCCTGCTGCAATGTATCACACTGACCTGAGCTTGGACCCCACTGTCTCAGGACACCTTGTCCTGCTTTTGATGACCCCTGGAGCAGGAAAATGCAGAAAGACCCCAGCTTCAGCTGAGGTTATCATCACACATGTCAAGGCGTCACATCTGTTTTGTCAGGCTCTCTCGTAAAGCTAAACCAGCCCCTCATCTTTTATTGTTGTACAGGAAAATAAAAATCAATATGTCACAGAAGCTGTATTATTAAACCAGAGATGTCAGATTAGACACCAAATTTAAGTGTAGCGCTATCCCGGCTAAGTCTATAGAATTACAAGTAAATTATAAGTTTAGTTATAATTAATTTATAGTTATAAAAATTAAAAGTTATAACGGTTTATAGCTCATTTCACATAGCATTAATCATATCTTAATCAGACTGCTTTTAATAAGTTCCATTACTAAAAGCAATCAAATTTAGATATGCAGATGGCAGTAGATAAAACGGAATAAATCTTATAAAACTGGTTAGGTAACCAGATCTTTATGTAAACACCAAATAATAAACAAAACTCGTGGTTTATACTCAATAATGGACTTTGGCGTAAATGACACGCACGTGTCTGGCGTGCATATAATACGCAGTTTTCGCGTACCTATGCGCATATTCATGAGATCGTGTTGAATCAAAGAGTTATAGCATCTAGATGGTGGCAATATGTTTACAGTCATGCATATTCATGCCTGTGGTATAATATAAGCAGCAGATGAAAGGAACAGAGGTTTCAAGTGTAGAATTTTACTGCACTTTCTAGTGACAAGATGACGCAACGATGATTTGTAGTCCTAACACTCAGCGGTCTGAGCTTAAAATAGGGTCTGCCTCACAGCGAGAAAACATCAACAGATTGTCACTTGCTTCCTGTTTGACAGTTTCCCATCCCTTATCTTCCCAAAGCTGTCTAAATTCATTGTGTTGATAAATGCGACAGTGGCCCAGATAGAGCTTTTGTGTGACCATTTTGCCCCTTGATAACGCTTACAAACAAAGTCCAATGCAACCCGAAAAATATCTCAATAACAGTGAAAATGCATTGCAGGTAAAAAAGAACATCTAATTACAGATCCAAAAAAAGCTAGATAAATAGATAGATGCATTGACGTCCTCTGTTTGGACTCCTTTGGACTTGTCACATGGGGGAACTTCCTTCAGATTTCCGTTCCACTCTTTCCAGGATCACTGAGGAAGGATGCCACACATATCCTCTGCAGATGCTTCCAGTTTCCTTTACTCCCTATTAGCCCAACTGAGAGTTGAGTGTGTGTGCATTTGTGCGCAAACACAGAATAAAAGCAACTCCCACTTCCTATTATCAATGCACAAACAAGGCCTACAACACAAAGGTAGCCTTATGCTTTTTCCAGAATCCAATTATAGCTATCTGTTCTTTTCAAAAGGCATGTGGTAATTCATGTGATGTAGAGCTATTAAGCTGATGTCAATTTGTAGTCCACCAAGAAGAACAGTTCACCTCAGCCATCCTGCTAATGGGTTTTTAAAATAGTATTTTGGTTTATTTATAAAACATGGTGTGTAATTAATTCAGCATGATGAAAATTTAGTTCTCTAATTCTTTAAAAACTTTTGTTTATGCTCACAGCACCTCATTTCCTTGATCAAGATACAGATATATGGTAAAAACCAAAAATTTTTAATTATTATTTTATAATATTTATATTTTAAAATATTCAAGTTCAGAAAACATTTTGTCTTAATTTCAACTGTGCTGTTATGTTTTTGTGGAAATTGTGATCCATTTTCCCCCACATTAACTATTATAAAAAAAATCTGTATAATTATAATTTAATATAATTTAATGCATTCTTGCTGAATAAAAAAAAATCTATATCTCAGCTTTAAAATTCTAATTTATGACTGTAAACTGTTAATGTTAAAAAGATTTAACTAATAAATAAATACATTTCAACATTTAGGAGGAAACTTGTCCTGGACCCTGTGAATCTGTATGTGAATGTAGCAAAAGTAGCTAAGACTTTGTGACGAAGTTGAGAAAGAGGGAAAGACAGTTAAGGGTTACCAGGAATGTGGGCTGGTGAATCTCCCTGCTGTATCCATAGAGATTGGAACCCTCATAAAGCTGAAGTTTACAACATTGGCCTGCGGTCTCCTGTGTCCACACTGCTTCTCTCAGCCAGCCCTTTATGAATCACACCACTGCGAGCTACAGTATAGCTGGGAAAATCAGATCTTGATGAACTGTGAGTATATGTGCACTGCAGTGTAGGTGTAGGAATGCCTGTTCGTACATGTTGTGCCAGTTTAAGTCATTATAATGCTGTGGGAGTCAGAAATGCATCCCCAGATATGTTAATTAAGGCGAGGTTAATTCAAGGTAAGCCTGCTTAAAGAAATCGTTCACTCCAAACTTTTTTGATATTTTGAAGAACGTGTCAATGAACAAATTTTGTAGCTACAGATAGACATACCAATATAATGATAGACTGAGTGATGGATGGACATTTACAACATTTTTTTCCTTATTTTTAATTTAATTGGTAACACAAAATAGGGGGTCAGAATAATGCATTAGTTAAGCATTAATTAATGGTTAATTTGTTCACAATTAAGCATTAGTTGAGCAAAAACACACTAGTGATTAATCATATTAGATATTTATACTAGAAAACAAAAATACTATGAAAATATTTTTGTAGTGATCTATTTGTTGTTCTGTTTGCCTTGTCAACTATGTATCAATTTGTCTATCCACCCATCCATCCATTCATTGTTTTATCATTTTATCTATGTTTTGATTTGTCTGTCTATCCATCCACATCATTTTTGCAGCAATGGATGGATAAACAAATGGAATCTACAATGATAGAACAGAAGGTGGATGTATGGATGGATGGATGAATGGATAAATTGATATATAGAAAAAACAGCAGACAGAACAATGGAAAGAAAGAGAAAAATAAAACAATATATAGAATGATAGATAGAAATAATGATAGATAGACTGACAGATAGATCATAGACATTAACTGGAAGAATTACTCCTTTTAATTTAGTTTGAGCTAAATGCAGTACAAGTTCAAACAAAGATCAATGCTTCTGAAGTTCAAAACATTTTTTAAGACCAGCCATCTGTGTTCCTGGTGTGACCTCACTTATGTGGGAATGTCCTGAGAAAGCACCATGCAGGAACGTGTGACTGAAATGAAACTGTGCGCACACTGGTTAGTCATCATCACTTTCCAAGCGCAAACGGGGAAGCCGTTAATGTGCTGATGTCATCTCATCATGAGAGCTTGTTGTCTTGCATATATTCACTGGCTTGTGTTGAAACGAGAAGAAAACATGTCCAGCTGAGATGTTTATAACGAAAGTTTAATAACAGCTGAAGTTTTTCAATTAATTGACTGAAGATCACAGCAAAGAGCTCACAAACTTTCTCTTTCCTTTGATCAGGTTCTGCAGTTAAGCCGATGCCCAAAATGGGAAATGAAAAATGACTCAAACCACAATCTATGGCAGCATCACAGGTATGTTCTTCCAGGCACAGCCGTGAATTACAATGACTCTTCTGACAAGCCAGTACATGGAATGTAACTTAACTTGATTAAGAGTAGTTTGCAATCCATCAGATGAGTTTACTGTAAACTCAAACAATGCAGTGATACAGATGATTTATACGTACCAGCTATGGGGACAGAAACTAGCATGAGTGTTTTCCATTTTTCAGATCATTGCGATTCCATTCATTTTTTATTTGACAGAGTAAACTCTTTCTGTTCCGTCTGATTCTGTTTCAGATAAAATACTGAAAAAGTTTGAAGTGTTGTACAACAGGAATGCATTACTGTGCATGTCATTTTTTTTTTTATATATTACCTGAATTAAAAAAAAAATTAAAAACCAAATTAATGCAGCTATCATTCAGCTGTTGTGCAAAGAAGGAAGGCAAACTAGGACATCACTGTTGTCTCAAGCATTCAGTGCGTTTCAGTGTAAGGTTGAACAATAGGTGAGGTCACTCCTTCGAGGCAATGTTCTAAGTCTGCTGGGAAAAGAAAGGCAGGCCGTGGTGAGACCTCCTGACCATCCAGCATGAGCGGCTGCTTCAGCAAACAATGATGTGAAATGGAAAAGGGGAAAACAGGATCCAGAGTTTGGGAACTCCCTTTGCCTGCAATTACAACATGGTTATCTGGGTTAGAGACCTTTGGTGGGAAAAAACAAAGACACCAGATCACAGCAGGTCATATTCAGTGTTTATCACAGGTTTATCACAGGTTTGTCCCAGCACAATACACACAGCTTTTTTGAGTAGTTAAACTGCTCCTGGTCTTCAGAAGTAGTACTCTTCCTGCACGTTCTTTGGTTTTTGCATTTTTTGCATATTTGTGCACTTTTCAAAAATGCTAAACTACTGCAAATGGTAAAAAATAAACATTCACTAACAGAGGCAACACAGTGCACTAAAAGAAAGAGGCGTAAACCTTTGAACAGGATGATGAAATGTAAACGTTTCTAATTTTTTGCATTTAGTACTGCAGAAGCTACATAAAATATATAAATTATCCCCAGAAGACAAAATAAATACAATTTACCCCATTCATTCAGCTGAAAAGTTTACATTATGTAAAGAATGTTAATAAGAATCTTTTTTAGATTTTTGGTCTTAGACAATCTGTAGACCAGAAAAGATTTTAACAAGGTATGAAAACAACAAATACAAGTTTCCACTACATTAATCTTCAAGTTAAGAGTGCTGAATGATGCATGACGATGTGTAGTTCACACGTCTTCCTCATTGGCACCTCCTTCACACTTGCACTTCTCTCACACAAAGATCGATGTGCAATTCAGCTCTGAGTCAGCGGCACTGAGCTAAACCTTTCTCCCTCTGTCTGTCTTGGCCTGTGCACTATATGGCAAACACCATCCAAACACGTTATAGAAGTTATAGTTAACAAAAAATCTTTTGGTGGTACCATATATACAGTGCCCTCCACTAATTTTGCCACTCTTGGTAAATCTGAGCAAAGGTGGCAGTGAAAATCAATCTGCATTGTTTATCCTTTTGATCTTTCATTAAAATAATTCACACAATTCTAACCTATCATTGAAGTAAAACTACTCATCCGTCATCGTCAATGTATAGTGTGTGTAAATCTTGTCCTTGATCATTGTTTATATTAAAATATTGTTAACTTACTCCAGCGACTCTCTCTCCGTGCTTTGCCTTTACACAACTGTGACAATAAATACATTACAAACAAGTCGTGTCACATACCAAGCCTTCTGAAGCCATATGAAGTCTTTACACAAGAAGGGAGTAAAACACAAGGTTTTAATCACTAAAATTATCCCGCTTCGTTAAAACGCTCACGTCTCATTCAGAAAACATACTCCCGCCTGGTAGAATGATGCAATCGGTCACGAGAAACACAAGAGCCAATAGTATTTCACAACAGCATGTAAAACAGTGACTAAAAAGTGGTACATTGATAGTCCGAAAAGCAACGCAAAAGGGTCTTGACCAAGCGTCAAAATGTGACGACTTGGGAGTGAGAATGTGTTGGAACTACAAATGGAAATGGTTTCTATGATCGGATGAAACTAAAAAACGAGCTTTTTAGCAGCAATCACTCAAGATGGGTTTGGTGAACAAAGGGATAAAAAGTACTCCATGTGTACAATGAAGTATACTGCTGTGTTTTTGATGTTGTGGGCCTATATTTCTGCTGGAGGTCCACCTTGCTCTTTAGTTGTATTATTCAAAAGTAATTCAATGAATACCGTAGTATTACCATAGTACATTAAACACATCATGGTGATACAAAACATCTTGCTGAAAATGTCAAAAACTGTTTTTGTAACATGGAAAAGGAAAAAAAGGAAATGCTTAACATGCATGTTTAGAGCACTGAATTCATATTCTGAATTCATCTCCTTGCTTTATCAAGGTGTATACTATTTTTTTTAATATCACTCTCGTACTATGCTACATTAAAGGTCCCATATTGTCAAATCTGAAATTTCCTGGCCTTTTTAATGATAAGTGGGCTCGAAGGGCTATGTAACTACCGTATAAGTTTCAAAACAGTCAATCCACAGTAAACTGCACACAGCCTGGATAAAGTAGCTGTGATTTATCACAAGACGCTGTGACTTCCGTATAAATGTGACTTCAGACCTACTCAGTCACCGCTTTCAGTCATCACCCGAGAACCACCCACCGTGCATGACATTACTGAGCAACAACATGGAAACACGTCGAAAAGGCTAAGTTTATCAGAAAAAAACAGATCAGCCGACCCGTAGCTCACTCCAGGGATGGACAAACTGACAGGATTGTTATGAGGTGAATCACATATAGCGTGTATAAGTAAAGACAAACTCACTGTGCTCAAGACTTCAGTGCTCATCCACAATGAGCATTTTAGAATGTTTTACTAGTGATTAAAAAATTGTGGCGGGCAATTTATCCAATACAACATATATTTTCAGATATCTTTTTCTGCTTGTTAGATGTGATCTAAATATTCATGGCTTAAAACAAATAGAAAATTGGCAGGCCTGTGCTGTAGTTCTAAGGCGGATGTTTTGCCCTCCAGCACTCTGAGCCAATCACATGACTAAAATCTTGAACTTAAAGCTGTTTAAATAGCAGTAGGAAAAAACAGGAACCAGCTGCAGTAATGCATAAGGGAGGAAGACAATGTCATTGTTGAAAAAAATCTGTCCGTCATCTGTCAACAACACAAAAAGAAACATAAAACAGGCTCTTATGTAATATTTCAGCAAGGCTTTGCATGTATAAAAGCTTGTCGTATCTATGAAGCCAGTAATTATGAACACACTAGGAACAAATCAGCAGCATCAGCTGTCCTCATACACTCTGAAAAATGCATGGCCAATTAAACAAAGTGTGCCACTATGGTCCTACAAAGACAATAATGTTAACCAGAAACTAAAGCATCAAGCCATGCTGCTTTAACATTGATTACTACTAACCTCAGAACACTCTGTTCCCTGGACTCGTTGCTTGCACAAGTACTTGAGACACAATTCATCTGGTTGGTTCTGAGGAACATTAAAGATACAGGTAGTCTTGGTCTTATCTCTGGGCTCAGCTTCGCTTTTTTCTCCTTCTTGTGAAAACATCACATTTGTATTCATGTGAAGCGTTCTTTGTAAGAACACAATATAAAGGAGTCATTTCAATGCAGATAACTGATTATTGGATCTGGATGAAATGTCCAAACTGATGCCATAATTAAATAAGCAGAAAGAGCATGCTTATTTAATTAATCAAGCTAAAGGTTATGTATCTCAAATGTGTGTGTGTGTGTGTATGCATGCATATACATACAGTATATATATATATATATATATATATATACATACAGTATATATATATATACAGTACAGCATATATATATATATACAGTACAGCACAGCTAGCTGCATTAACCCTTAAATGCTATTTTGAGAATGAGCATCTAAAAGAAAGTCACATACTTCCTATGTTGTTCATTAGTCTTGTACCAAATAAACACTTCTGTAATCTTCACTTTCCTCACCTGGTCCTTGATATGTAAATATTTCCCAATAGCTTTACTGCTTATCCACATCCTGAATTGCATGTGAATAATTAAAGCCTAGGAATCTGTGCTGTTCAAAGCAGTCCTCATTAATATGGAACATACTTGGAAAAGTTGAAGTGCACAGGGCCTAATGTCTTTATCTCAAACAGATGCAGATGCAAACAAACCTCTTCATATTAAACGTGATTCTTCCTGCCTCTTATATAACGAACGGCAGCCAGGTTACAGACGTTGTATCCTTATGTAAGGGTGGAAGGAAGGGAGAGACGATTGGAAGGGACTGCAAGATCAGCCCTGCACCCTTTCCTTTCAAGTTTGATTATTAATTTAATGAGGGCAAAGAAAAAGAAAAAGAACATAATTGCCATGAGTGCACAAAAAAATATGTTAAATTTGGAGTAACTTAGAGAATCCTTTATTGTAGATCTGTTTATCTGAAGTACCATTAGTAGTAGTAGTTTTGTTCTTCATGAAAGTACATTTGGTTCTTATTTTGACCAGATATGAAAGTAGTTTTAGACAACAGAGATACTGGCCAAGACACGTCCAGAAAAAAAGAGGATGCATAGTCACCACATTTAATTAATTGAAAATATAAAAGTAATGCATTCTGGGAAAGTAAATGTTTTACACTTTGTACACAAATGGTTTTTGAAATATATAAACTAATTTCTATATCCGGGGCCCAATGTGTGAATTATGGGTTGTTTTGACCCAGTTGGCCCTAGTAAAAAAGTAATATATTTAAAATATATTTATTTCATACTAAAATATAGTTCAAATCTATTAACATATTTATTGACAGATAACTCTAGATACTGATTTAAGCATTTTAATTAAACATTATTTGGAGTATTACTTGTGCACAATGCATATTTCTTATTAATAAGCCAAAATGTGTGTTTATGTCACTTTTAATGAATATTGTGTAATATTGCCCTTAAAATGCAAGGCTACATTATGCCTATTTTTCCTAACTCTATCTATTTTTCTTTAAAAATGGCTGGTTTACGAAGAACCTAAAATAGCTCAAATATATAAAAATCACACATATAATTACTAGAGGCATCAGCAATAATCAGAATAGTGAACCTTTATTAATTGAATTATTATTTATTCAACTTGTTAATACATATTAATTTATTAAACATATTAATAAATGTTAAGTTTCAACCTATTTTGAGTACATTTTAAAGAAAAAATATATAGCGTATTTAACCCAAGCACTGGGTGAAAACAACCCAATCGCTAAGTTTGTCCATATTTCACCTAGCGCTGGGTTATTCTTTTGTAGTGTAGGTAACATAAAAATTCCTTCACCCTTCCTGCCTTTATCTTTTCACATTGTACTTTTGTCTCTGAACCTCATTACCATCACTAGTGGCAGCTGTTCACCGTTGCCTCTTGGAAACATCTCGACATGAGCAGATTGCATACTGTTCTATCTATGTTTTCTCTCACTTTAGATTTGCAAAGCAGTCTTTACACACAGAAGGGCACATCCGTTTTCTGCTAATGATGTACTGGGCTATAGGAATAATGTATCAACAAAATATGGTGCTATATCCTTAACAATCCTGTACACAATATATGAAAATAAAATGATTATGCCATAATACAAATAAAGTCAAGCTGCAATGAGAAATAGCATGGAAATTGTAGTAAAAACTGGGGATCACTTTCAGATTGTATTTAAACCTGTGACCTAGCCCAATGTTTCAAGCAGTCCTGATTTAGTATAAAACACTTCCGCATCAACCAAACATGAACTCTGATGACAAACGGACTGGGGTCAGCGTGAAAGCATCATCATTTACATTGATTTGCATACCGAGCTGTGATTGGTCTCGGCTTGCGCACTTTCGACCATTTATACCTGCCGTTACGCTTCACTGTGATCATGTTTTGATTCTTACGCGCAGAAGACAGCAAAGACGTGCGCTGAGTGTCATGACAACGCTCTGATGCAAACTCATTTACACAGAACCACAGCCTTAAACCTAAACTTCTAATTAACTTCCATGCTATTCTGCTGCTGCCTTGAAGAACTGGTATTTCCTTCAGAAAATGCAAATCCGCTAGCCCTCTCTTTCAGTTGGAAGCCTGAGTGTGGCAGACCAACAAATGGAGTGGTGAGATTTCAGTAACAGTTCCAGAATCAAATGTCTGAGGAACAAACAGTCCAGTCCTCATTCTCTCTACTTCCTGTATGACAGTTAACTTCCTTTCATGTCCTGTTTAGAGTGAGAGTACTAAGAGCATAACACCTGCGAGAGTTACATCAATACAACCTATTTTCTGACACTAGAGCAAGACAGAAGTGGCTGAAAATTTGTTCTAATTATGTCTCTCTGTTCACTCTGTGACTTTCTCAGCCGCTTAAAATTGCTGGTTGCCGTGGAGTCTGCCGTCATTGTGATGTGGTGGATGACTGCAGGAAGAGGACTCTGAATCAGTATTAGTGTGGATGACGAACCAAAAAATAACATCTGTGTAAAAAAATGCTCAGAGATCTGCTTTCCTCACGCGATCGCATTAGTATTCTGCTCGTTCAGTCACCGTCTGATCCTCAGACCTCTACGTAAATCTCCTCTTCTCTCATTCCTCCTCCTCATCTCGCTTTTCTGCGTGGACCAGAGCTGTGCATCCGGTTTCATAGAGCTAGAAAAATGAAAAATAGATTTTTAGATCTTACAGTATGAATCCATCTTTAACACTTGAAGCTGTAATTTTGTTATATTAAAAGCACTATACATGTATATATATATATATATATATATGTGTGTGTGTGTGTGTGTGTGTGTATTAATGCTGTGAACTGATTAATAACAATTAATCGCATCTAAAATAAATGTTTTTGTGTAAATTTGTGAGTGTGCTGTGTATATTTATTATGTATGTATAAATACACACACGCATACAAATATTTATGAAAAATATGGAAAGTTTATATATGAAAAAAATATTTATATATAATATCAATTATATGAATATGAATATATACATGTAAATACATGCAAATATTTTCAAAATATATGCTGTATGTTTTGTATTAAAAATAATATGCACAGTATATGTAAATATGGTATATATGTTAATATGAAGTAAAATGCTGTATGTGTGACTATATATAGATAATAATTATACACACACTCATATATATATATATATATACATATAAAATAAAATAAATAGTATAATAAATAGTATACACACACATATATATATATACTGTATATATATCATTGTTATTGTTTACATTCACAAAATGTAAAACTAAGAAAAATGAATAAATAATAAAAAAAAATGTATCAAATTCATATTTACAAAATTACAATCTGTTATTTTCTTAATAATGTTTGGGCCAGGTGGTTGTATTCACGTATTCATGCTCTTTTGGGACTCTGGGTGAGACATGAATCAAGAAACAGACTTCATTATGAAGAAAATGCTTCCCTGCTTTCGTCTGGCTGCTGGGCCGACAGCTCTACCTGAAACTGAGTCCAAACAATGCCAAGTCCAGCGGGACTGCTGGTTCTGACAACACACAGACACACAATGCCAGAGCAATAAATTGAACGTGTTTATTCTTGTTGAACCAGTATGCACAAACACAATCTCCCTATGCTCTCCTTAGCAACGCAATTATCCGTCTACCCAGAACCCTCTGCATTTAGTTTTATGTTCAATCCCCCTGCACTCAAAGGGGTTGCGTCATGTTGTGAACTTCAAAAGCAGCCCGACTGCATAATTCTTGTACACATCCATGTACTATGCTCTGGCAAGAGGAGTCATTTTTTTGCTTATCTGTCCTATAAAAAAGAACGATTAGACAACGTGTATGTCTCTGTGAAAGACACTGGGAGAGATAAAGGCCAGAGCGAGAGAGAATGATCGTGAGTCCTATTGTAGCCCGAGAAAGCAGAATAGCACAGTGTGCTTTTGAGTGGATGCGGGTTGCTCTGATGAGTCACGAGAAGAGGGAGAGAGAAAGCACCACCCCCAGTCGACTCTCTTCCTGTTAGACGCACATAAGGAAAATATCCTGGCCAGCCCACACAAACAGGAAAATCGGAAGTCGACTGATAATGACAGCGTGAGCGGAGCAGCATATATACCTGAATCAATAGACAATAACAAGAAGAGTCCTTTTATCCACAGATTGCTGCTAGAACAAGCCCGGGTGCTTTAATTGAATGCTTTTGCTGCTCTGAATATCACATGTATTCAATAACCATAATATCCTCAATTAATGAAGCCCATGTAGGAACTCTGGATGCCTGTTACCTCAGAACAGCAAATAAGAGAGAGAGAAAAATAATGAAATAAAGTCACGCTGCGGAATATACATTTATGAGACTGTTATGAAACATGAGTCACAACCACAAGATATGAAGTCACTAAAAGAATTAAGGCCTGTTCACACTAAGAATGATAACTAAGTTGCACACTATCCACACAGCTCCCTAAGAAATATACTTTAAGCTTTAAAATGGTGGTTGTTAGCAAGTTTTGCAAAAATAAAAAAAAAGCAATAATCGTTTTAAAAGAGAAGTTAAGATTTGATGGCATGTTATTTTTGTTAAATAAACGGCTGTATTTTACTTATAATATACATATAAGTTTTATATGAATTCCTGAAGAAACCTGAAGTAGCAAAAGACCAGGTTGGCCAACAAAATGCTGTCATCACAGATCTGATTTCTACAGTAACCATATGTACGTACAAATATCAGCCCATGCCGTTCACAGCCAATGATATGATGATAATTGGTTGCTAAGCGTTCTGTGCTGTTTTAGGCCCATTTCTATACAGTTGCTATAGGGACTTCTGGGTCATTGCTAAGTTTGAGACCGCTAAGTTTGCTATGTGGTTGCCTACATCTTCAAATCTCTATGACATTCTGTTATACACACAAGAAGACTATTCTCCATCAGTATGAGGTTCTGCTGCCCATTTTATCATTCAACAATTGCAACTCTGTTTGATCAGAAAAGTAATACGATTTGATATACAATTCATGTCCATAGTAGAAAACTAAATAAGCATGCTTGCCTTGCCAATCATCACTAATACAGCGTAAAGCAAGGAACATCGTATATAATCTGTTACCACGCTTTGTAAATAATAATGAAAAAAATGTGCATGTGGGGGAGGGGGATTGACTAATGTTAGTGTTTACCTTTTCTGAAAATACAAGGCAGCTTGAAGACAGGAGCGTTGATTGCTGTTTGTGTGTGTGAGTGAGCATGTGCTCGTCTGAAGTACTCTCACTCACTCTCTCTCTCTGCGTCATTTCTGACACCTGTTTCCTGCCCCTGCCACACTTCTGTATGACCCTTATCCACCCACTGCAAACCATAACAATCCCCGGCTCTCCTGCCGCCCTGCACTGCTGTGCTTCACACTGGGGCTCACTGACTCACGGTCCGCCGTGGGAGACACAACGGCGTTCTGCTGCACACTGCGTTTCTGAGCTCACGGAAATGAGGACAGAAATGAGTAGTTTAGCAGGATGAAAATGAGCTGTGATTATGGAGGAATTTGCATAGTCAATCACAGCTTAATTAGAATCACACATAAAAGGAAATGTGTTCCTGAGAGGATGATTGCTGGCAGCTACTCTTTTTCACATGTGACTGGCGCGTTGCTACACTGACATCAATGTACTCATTTTTTTTTTTTTCATTCAAACCCAGTAACAAAAAATATAGCAAGGATATATGAATATATGAATATGATATAAATTCATATAGCATTTATTGTCAACATACCCAGACTTTTTCATTTTCACAAGAAGATAAGGGTGCTCTGCAAATAATTAATGTGGTTTTCTGAGTGGTTTTTAATATGTTGTCTTTCAGGGTGGTTTTTGTTGCACACCAGGGGGTTGCCAGTGTTGGGGAAAGTTACTTTTAAAAGCAATGCATTACCATACTATACTATAATATAGTTACTTTTTATGAAAAGTAATGCATTACGTTACTTTTGCGTGACTTTTTGTACCTGTTTACGCTTAGTCACTTCATGCATTCGTCAAGTGACCAGACGAAAAATTACTAACAAAATACTTTCGAGGCGGATTTAAATCAATTTGCTCAAACCACTTCAGGAGGTGGTCTGGGCTGCATTCCAGACAACATTGGACAAGTAAATGCATCTGATTATTGAAAACACATATATGTACATTTTTCGCATGAAGTGACCAGACGAAGGAAGGAAGTCTGAAGCTAGTGCATCAGACCTCACTCTCAATTTCCCAGTGAGTAAATAGGAAAACAAACTAACTTTATGTAGTTGTAAAGGTTTGAACCATTGAAGTGCCATTTTTGAAGGGTGTGGATGTGCATAATTGTGTAAGGGAAGGCTGTAGTAGGACGTAAAGCAAAACTGTGATGAATCAAACATCAAATACAGCAAAAGGAACAAAAAACTGTAGTCTTCATGTGCAATGTTTGGTACAACAACCTCTTTGGGAACTTGAATCACTTTACTTCACTACTTTTCCAATCAACCGCATAATGAACGTCCTATTTGTTGTTCAAATATATAGATGCAAACATGTTCAGGAAACATTTGTGACTAGTTGGTTAGTTTCCAAAACAATGTATCATATGGTAGTTAAGCAGTTATGTTGCACACCTGGGTGGTTTTTCAAGAAATTGTTAAGTGGTTGCTAAGCCACATAATTTGACAAATGCAAAGCAGTTTCCAAAGTTTTACAGAAATATCAACAACGGTAACTGCTTTGTTGGAAACTACGGTTGCAAGGGTAACACAATCTCATATACAAACACAATTGAAGGGTATTGTTGCTATGAATGCCATTTTTTGAGAGGAATTGTAGCTCCTCATTGTTACAAGTTAACATCCTTTGGCTTCCTGAACTAGATTCAGAATTCGCTCTGTTTAGTTTTTTTAGCCAAGCCAAACGAACCATATATGCTAAGAGTGTAGCCACTGCTTGAGCCCTCCGAACGCAGAGAAGATAAATGTGCTTACACAAGTGTCTCACTATTTACATAAAGTTTATGAAGTATATAAAGCCGCTGAACCCACTCCCGGTGCTGCATGTTTGTTTTTCCCAGTTTCCAAGCACCTGATCTGGCATGCCATGGTGCCAGCCATAGAGTATTTTATAAGCACGGCTGTTAGAACATCAGTTTATTGAAAGATAAAGCCTCTGGCCACAGTCTCTGAGCTCACAAACCAGATGTGACACACTGACACGGCTCCCGGTGATTTTTCAGCGTTTCAGCTGCTGTTTGGGTTGTGTGTCATTTGGGGGGGGGGGTTGAACATGTCTGTTCCTGACACATCCTTCTCAGACCTTAATGAGGAAGATCCAGGATTCTGTCTGCCTCCGTTAAAGCTCAAGCAGACATGATCAATTTCTGCCCACAGACTGCATGAATCACACACGCACACACACCCACCCCCTTGCGTCAAGGTAAAGGCGATGCGCTATAAGCCATGATGCATATTAAGCATTCCATTTTTCAAAGTCCATTTTTCTATTAATATTGGCCAGATTCGGGGTCATTCATGGGCAACAAAAGGTCAGTTTCAAAAGCTTCACGAACCTGCCGAGAGCACGGTGTTGTCCACAAATCACTGAGTGGGCTGAGCATCATCTGTGCTCAATTACAGAGCATCAGCCCTGCAGACCGCCAGCAGGAGATCTTATCCTTCTACTTCTACTTGAAAATTCGAGCTGTCAGTGTGCCCTCAACCTACCTTTCAGTAATGAGAAACGTCCCCCTCAGGACAAAACGCGAAACCTAATGAGACACAAAAGCAAATTGTCAGTGAAATGGGTAAATCTGAATAACATTTGTTTTATGCATGGTGATAAGAAATGCATACAAAACTAGTGTGAAACTAACTCATGGCAGTTTCCTTGCCACACACCCATGGTATTGTTCTTTCATCCGACTGACAAACATGGGATATCCACTAGGATGCATGTCCAGGATTTCACAGAATAAATACACACCAATATTGTTAGTTCTGCCACTGTTGACAGAAACGTTCTAACTAGCATGTTTGTCTTGGGTGTATCCAAGCCTAAGAAGAGAGCAGCTGTGCACCAGTTCTTCACATTAGGCATGTTTTCCGGTATTTCAGTGAGAATTTTATCTAAGTTGGCATGTGTCGTTAGGAATTTTCTTCTGTAAGCTAACACATAGTTTGACAACAAGAGCAAATTTGCAGCTCAGAACTAAGATCAGTCTTATGTAACCATTCCTAACTTTTAAAAGAACTACATATTTCGGAAAGCAAAAACATTGTGAAAGAATTTCTGATATAACTATGCATCACTGTGCAAACCAATTGCATTTTTCTGTTATCAGCACCCATGCTCATATGCAGCATGATGCTGTCCCATTTTTGTGGTATGTGATAGTCATTTTGTGGCAGCTTTTCTCCTGTAAGCAACCGCTGAACCTTCTCTGGTAATTAAATGGCGGTCCTCTGAGA
The DNA here is from genome assembly GCA_032361065.1 of Enteromius trimaculatus. Classification (NCBI taxonomy): domain Eukaryota; kingdom Metazoa; phylum Chordata; class Actinopteri; order Cypriniformes; family Cyprinidae; genus Enteromius; species Enteromius trimaculatus. The sequence continues at coordinate 5,660,713 of JAUMHP010000055.1, read as the reverse complement.
TGCATTCAGACTTGTGGCCTAAGGGAGATTGTTTTCCCCCAAAACCACGACAAAAACAGACACACATTAAACTCTGCTCACTGATAACATTTGAAATGGTATTTCTCAGAACTCATATGGTTTAGAAAGTCAACATGCCTCAGGGATTTGAAAATCTTAGGAATTTTTTTTTTTTTGTACTGAGTTTTTTTGTAGCATGATAGCATCATGGTATTCATTAAAGTACCTTAGTACTAAAAAATACAGTTATGTTATAGCTTCTTTCACTTATTTATTTATACTATTATTCATTAAGGATGCATTAAGTTGCAGAACCTGATTTTGCTGACATATTTGTTGACTCTGAAACAACATTGTGATTAGCCAATCAGATTTGAAGAACCAGTTTATAGTTTTTGTGAAGTTTAGCCTTACAGTCAGTGTTTGGTGTTTGTACATCAGTGTCATTCATTATCATTAAGTATGATTTTAGGCATTACTCATGGGTAAGGTTAGGTGTAGGTGTAAAGATATGGTCAAAACTAAAATTTTGGATTTAAAATGTTGTTCCAGGGTCAACAAATTACATCGATCTCTGCAAAATCAGGACGTGCCATTGGGTTAATCTGAAGTGAAAGTAGACATGTAGCCATCATTTTTCAAAGGTTTCTATTAAAAACAAATGATGTTCTTTTTCATTTTCAATTAAAACACTGATCAGTTTTTACAAAAATATGTGACACTGAAGACTGGAATTTTGCTGCTGAAAATTCAGCTTTGCCATCACTGGGCATTAAAATAACTTTAACTACCAGTTAAAACTGTATTAATGTTTTTACTGTATTATTAAATACATGTATCCTTGGTGAGCAGAGGCTTCAAATCTGCTAATCATTCAGTGAAATTGTGTATCTTCACTGTCTAATATCATGAGCGTACCACAGTACTTTTCCTTGCAAGGCTCAGCTGTTTTACCAATGACAACATGAGTTTATAGGCTACAGTGAGACATGACATTGTGTTTTGCAATCTCAAAAACTGTTCAGACATGCCTTAGGTTAAACTCCCCTGACAATGTGTGGAAAAAAAGGAATGATACAAAAATGGTGCCTTTTTTTATAAATAAGTTACTGTTCAAGATGATTTCTGACGTCAGTAACTAGATTGGGCTTGCAAAGGCAAATGGGAAGCCACTGTGTGTGCGTATGTAGGAAGCTTTGGCATTTTCAGAAACAAGAAAGTTATTCATAGTAAGACAATGTTGCCAATTGGGTTGGTTCCACATGGAATACATGTGATTTTGGGCCCAAAGGAATTCTTCTCCAAAAACTAAAGGCAAGAAACCAATGTGAAACATCCCTTTTTGAGTTTCGCAGCACTGTTTGTTCAAACCTCTTCCCCTGGTTACTTAGAGCATTTTCCTTTGATCGAAATGTCAAGAAGGCTGTGGATTTGATTACTCAAGTGATTGCAATGCCTTGTCCAAATTCATTCGAAACGGTTTCATCTTCCTACATTAGATCGCTCCAAACATTGTTAACTCTTTCTTTAACTTCCAACCACACTGTATTTCTCCTTAAGCAACAGTCTGGTAGAGAGTGGGCTTGTGAAAAATTGTTTCTTGGTTGAAGTTCAAATGCCTGAACTTTTCTGGTTATTGATTTATTTCCCCTTCTGCATTCCTTTCAAGATGTATTCCACCCTTACAGGGTCAAATGTGAAATCCGAGGGATGGATCTGTTTGGGCAACGATAGAGCGCTCGAACTAAACCATGTTTCATCCGATTCTCAAGCCTGTGATGAATCTGTGAAGCCCACACATCAGTCCAACACGTGCGCAACCAGCACAGCTTTGTGACATTACATCAGAAGGCGCATCACACAAATACACATAAACACATGCCACAACACAGGAGCACATATTCATACACATGCACGCTCACATCAAAACACGCATCCACATCCACGGAGACGTTTGCTTGGCTGCGGAGCGGGCAGATAATTTCTAAAGGAGTATTTGAGTCATCCTTGGTGAATATTTTGCTTGTTAAAAGTCTGCCAGATTTTTTTATTTTTCAGAGGTCAGGGAGTAACACAATATGTTTTAAAACAGCTTGATGACAAACCAAGTAATACTTTCCTAAAGGACTTAATAAATATTTCTAGAATTCTGATGATGTCAGTGCACTAATATTGAGAAATGCCAAGAACAATAATTACACTATCCTTGTACTGTACTTCATTTGTAAACGCCCACTGGGAGTACGATGAGGACAAACACTTAGAAAAGACTTAGATTTAGCCTATTTTTAATCATTTATGCTTAGTTTTAAATGTAAATTTAGCTTTAATAGATAATGAATACTCTTTCAAGATAACCTGTCAAATGGTTTTACAAACATTCAAGGAACACTGGCATCAAAACATAGTGAGCTTTTGGGTAGTCATTCAGACAGTCGCTTGATTGTGGGGTATTTGATCCCAAGATAAAGGGTGCTAAATATATTCCACTTACATAATACAACGTGCCAGTAATATTCGTAATTCTCTGTTTGAGGTGTGTCTAGGTAATATCCGTACGTATCTTGGGAGTTTGCCTCAAGAAGCTTCCTTTAATTGTAAAATGGAAGTAGTTTATTTGAGATGTAATGCTAAACGTATGTGTCATTCATTTGACTTGTTCCCAAATAATAGTGTAATGTTTCCTCCTCCTATTATCCATCTGATGATTATCTAGATTCTACAAAGCTGACATCATAGTTGTTTATCATATGCTTAAGTTACTTTACATAGGCTTTTTTGATGACAGGCCTTGCCCTCTTTGTCACTCTGTAAACGGTCTGATTGTGTTACTTAAACCTATTGATCCAGCCTGAAATACTACTGCTGCACACTGAAAATGATACATTCATAATAAATTTAAACAATGACAGTCCTCAAGTACTTTTCAATTAGCTAAACATTCGGAATACAAGTAACGTTACGTTAAACAGACAGTAACTGTTTGAATTCACTTCCTTCATTCGTATCTTAATAGAGAGAGATTATTACAACTGCTAAAGTGCAAGCAGTGAGCTATTTGCGTTATCCTGTCGACATGCATTTCATTTATATGACCTGCACAGATGTATTTTACATTAGAACTGTGTCCCATCTTTTTGCATTCGCTTATTGATATCTCGCAGTAAGCATTCCGAACAAATGCCCAATAGTAACTAACAGCAAGGCGCGCGCGTTCAGGAGGACGTAGAATAATGCAAATTGTTTACAAAGCACGTGGCTGCGCGCAAAAGTAAATTCGCAATAGCTTACTATTTTTACTATTCTATTATATATGCCATATTTTTAGCAGTATTCATAGTGAAACTTGCTAATTAGCACATTATTAGGAAAGGCGATTTGCAAAGATTCATTAAAAGACATACTCACTGCTTCTGTAGGTGAGGCTGGATCATGAATGATTCTCACGAACATTCCAGTTGATCAAGGGGGCGTTTCCCTTCAGAACCACATAATCTTAATCTTCTGCCTTCAGTCACCCAGATGTCGGGAGTACTGCTCTTTTCACTAATAAGTTACATTCAACAACAAAACACTTCAATCTCTTAGGAGTCTTGCTTGTCTCTGCGTCTCGGTCTGATGACGGCTCACTCAGGGCGGGGCTGAGTTAAGACACCAGTTCAGTCTGTGTGACAAACTGCTGTCAATCAAATATTGTGGGAGTGGCTTCTGTCGCCACACCAACATGCATTTGAGAATGGCTTGATTTCAGAAGGGGCAACTTATTTTTATTAAATCAAAAGAAAACTACCTGTGGATCTTTATCATTGTAGAGTGGTTGTGTACACACACTCCCAACATACATTTCAATCCAGACAGCTTGAAAAAGTGCATGTACCACCTTATGACACCTTTAACAAATTCAGTACAGAATTGTTAGCTGAATAAATTGCACAACATCCTGGTGCTGCTTGGCTTTGTACACCTTCACAAAAAGTGTATGTTAACATGGTTACTTATGAGTCATGCGTTCTTTGTCATTTTGCACCTAAGCTTTATAAATAAAAATGGTTTACATCAAAAGACCCAGCATACATGCTACTTGTCAACATGTGTGGCTCAACTTGACCACACCCACTTGAGTACCGACCCTCCCTTCCCAAATCTAACATGATAATAGTAATATATTAATGCTTGTGTGTGCATATACACAATATATTCAGACATTACTAATATGAAATAAACATCCATTGCTTGAATTTTTGGATTTTGGATTTTATTCATTAAATAAATAAATAAGGAATTATGTACACAATAAATATTCAGTGAGGACAGAGGAAAAAACAAGAAACAAACAATACTTTTTGCAGATTAGGACATGCATGTGTGATCCATCAACATTTTCCCACACATACACACAAGAAGTCTGTTTCTTGTCAAACGATGCCTGGTCCCAGCCCAGATTTTCTTCCCTCAATACAATGTTTTTGCTCACATCATTCCTCTTCACTCCAGTCTGGGTATTTGCAAATCTACATAGTCTATCTTGGTTAAAAACCTTTCCATAGGTCCATCCAGTTCACATCCAGTGGACCTCCTGTTCAACAAGCCCTCCTCTGTGCCTTCCACCGAAATAAATCATCAGAGTCGGTGGCCAACTGTTCTCGTCATCTGTCAGTCTCAGTTGCATCTCTGCAGCAGCATGTTCAAGGCATACTCCAGACGACTCCGCAGATCTGCAGTGCAGCCCGCGCTGAGCAACGAGCTCAGTTGGAAGGTGGTGGAAGTTCGCTCTTCGTTGATGTACGTCAGCAGATATTCGTCCTGCTGTGTGCACAGGATGAGCTTGGTGTGGTCGTGGTAGAAGTTCACCTGTTGGAACATGAAGAAAAAGGTTATTCTGAAACACTCTCAGAGGATGCAGGATGTTATTACAGCAGGGTTTGTGACCTTCTCCTTCCCACAGCGCTATGGTGTACACAGCTTTTTATCCGAACAAAGACAGTCCTGACTGATAACTACCCAGGTGTCTGATGGGCGTATAGAGAGCACTAGACAGTAGCTTTTTACACTAGGAATAAAGTTCTAACAACTGCTGCATTAAGAAACAGTTCCCAGAAAAATTTAAATTATGTCATAATTTCAGTCTTTTATAGACCATAAAAATATGTTTGGTTTTTTTTCATACAATGAAAGTGTATGGTTACCACTAGGTCCGCCAAACTCCAACAATGACACATAAGCTAAATGTTATGGTACTTTTTGCCCTTTTTGTACCTTTCATTTTATGGAAGAGACCAACATTTCAATTTATGCTTCAGAGATGACAGTAAGTTATACATGTTCCGAGATTGCAGTTCAAATCAGTTCTGCTTTGTAATTTTACCTGGAATGTGCCATCATTGAAAAGCATCAATAAAGCTCTGTCAGATTTCAGCCACTGCAGAAGATATATTCTGGACTTCTGGGTATCTTGTTCACTTATCATATCCCCTCCCTGCATGAAAAACAAGGATAACCAATATATTAACACAACAACTTCTTGTACAACCTTGAGTCTAGACCAGAATATGAAGTCGATGAACCTCAATAACAAAAGCTGAATACAAACATAAGAGTTGAAAGTAAGGGCACACTCACATCCATCAGATTCTCCTCCATGTAGTGGGCAAAGTACTTGAGGATGGTGACCTGGGCAACAGCGTACTCAGGAACCTCAATAACAGAGAAAACCGACCTCTGGCTGATGGCAGCGTACTGATGAACAGTCCTAAAAAAAAAAATCAAAGACAACATCAATTTATAAACTACACAGTCAATGCAACAGAGTGCTCATGATTTCTTTCTGCAGCCTTAAATATATATATATATATATATGAGATCTATGACTAATGCTTGCTCTTTTATAATATTTCATGTGTAATGCCATTTGTCATTCAACTGACATTTCTAGGATATTGGAGCAGTTTTCTTTTTTCATCTAGAAGCTATGCTAAAAAACTGGCAATAAGGAGTAATGCTGGGGAAACAGGTCAGATATTCTAAAATGTCTCTTATTTTCATCCAGGTTGCATTTATTTGATCAAAAATGCAGCAAAAAACCCATAATATTGGGAAATATTAGAATATTTCAGCTGATATCATATTTTTGTCAGGATTATTAAATGAACAAATAAGTCTTCAGTGTTACTTCTGATCATTTTAATGCATTAACAAATGTATTGCATTTATTAAAAGGTTTAATTTTTACGAACAGTCTTACTGACCCCAAATGTTTGAATGGTGGTACATATCAGACGATGTTGTACATTTAGTTGTGGATACCCGTTTCTCATATTTTTCTTTTAGATGAATCATCATCTAACACTCACTTACAATTAATTCTTAAAAACACTAAGAATTTGTTGTTAAATGTTATCTATAAAAATAGTCAAACTTTTCACATGGAACATTAAAATGTTTTAATGTCTAAATTCACCAGTAGCAATCATTTTTAATTTATTTGGATAAAAATATAATACATAACTTTCTAAAAAGTAAACTATAAAAACAATTATAGGCCAGAATTTGAATACCGGTACTAATTTCGCAATTGGCAACTGCTTAATGAATATTTGTTATGTAATGTTTGCCTACTTCAAAAATTAATCAAATTGGCTTTAGAAAGCGGAACTGAGTTAGCAAACAGTCAACTTGAAGCACCTACTTCTTGTCAGAGAGGAGACTCATGTGCGTTCCGTTGTTGAAAAGGACGCCCACTGTATTGTCCGACAGCTGATAGCCAAAGCCATATTTGTTGGAGTAGTCAACCCACTTAGTCACCCACTTTAAGCTATTGCATCCTTTTCCTCTGGGAAGGCTGTCCGCTGTGGGAAAGAGGGCGCTGTTAAATGCAAAGTTTGTACACTTTCTTTACTCTATAGATGGATTCAGTATAAAAAATCCTGGGTGTGAAGTGTACAGTGTAATGGGTCTTATTCACCTTTAGGCATGTGTTCAAGACAGCCTCTCAGAACACTAATAACAGCCTCTGCCACAGTGCCAGTGGTGCTGTCTTCAAGACCTACAGAGAGACAGCAGGATACATTGCGTCAGCTAGTGAAACTAATGAGCTGGAGTCAGAGCGAACAGGTGAAACACGCGCACACACACACACACTTACATTCACTGCTGCTGCTGCAGCTGCCCAAGCTGCCTCTAACAATCAAGTGAATGGTATCTCTTGTCTGTGGCCTTCCGGCAGTTGCCTGGGTAACAGGCTTTCTTGTAGGTGCTGACGGATTTCCTCCTTCCTAAAGAGGAAAAATTGCAGCATACGCGTGTCATGAATGACCTAACACTTAACCTTCATTAATATCTCAGAGCTGGTGATGAATTCCTTGTTATAGCCTACTATAAAGGGAACAATGCTCACCTCGGATGAGTGTGTAGTAATCTGATTACTGATGGCAGTCTTTTTGAAGTCTTGACGGAGCTTGAATATGTCTTCCTCTTCTTTGGCTAAGCGATCTGTCGGAAGAAAAACAGTTACTCATGGGGCCATCTGAAACGAGTAGTGCACCAGTCAACGAAAGCGAGAACTTACTTATATTTTCATAGTACTTGGCTTTGTCTTTCTTGCCACCGAAGAGAGCAGCGGCTGCCTTTTTGAAGAAGCTCTTGGCTGGACTGGAAATGTGGAAGTCTGGGGCGGAATGGCAGCAGCTGACAGGCAGAGTTTCTGGCATAAAGCCCTGCGGCGAAATTATGACAAAAACACTGAAAAACTGGTCGGCTGGACATACTGGATATACTGCGATGCAACAAATAAACTTACCTGGGTGAAAAATTCATGCCGAATGATGTCATCCAGATGCGGGCGGTCCACAGGGTTCTGTGCTAGCATGCCGGAAATTAGCTGTTTGGCGGGAAGAGAGAGCGAGGCTGGGATGGTGTAACGGGCCTCTCGGATACAGCGGTATGTTTCCTTCAGGTTAGTGGTCTCGAATGGAGGTTTACCCAGAAGCATAGTGTACCTGAAGATGAACATGTGAAACAAGTCATTAATAAGTGTCTTGCTCTTAAAGTAATAGTTCCATCAAAAATTATTTTATTATTTGTTTAATCTCATGTTCTTTGTCCATTTTTAGGAATGTTCAGGCTATCCTTTGTACAAATAATTAAAATGAATTAATACTGGTGTCAAGCTTCAATAGGACTCCAAAAAAGTAAATTATCCCAAAATAAGTCATCACTGGTGACAAACTGTACACCACATGCTGCTAATGCGTCATGCAAGCATTAAAGCTGAAGCATGATCACAGAATACAATGGCACACACAACCAGAGTGAAAAAAAGACATTCATTGATAGAACCAGCATGAATCGGCAATCATTGCCTATTCACACCAAGAAATTTATAAATATAGCGTTCAGAGGAAACCCTCAGATCTGAGGGTTGAAAAACTCACATGACGCAGCCCAAAGCCCACACGTCAGACTCCCAGCCGTGGCCCTGTTTGTTCAGCACTTCCGGAGACAGGTAGTTGGGTGTACCGCAGATAGTTTTGCGTCTGTTGCTGACTGGCTCCAGTTTGGCAGCCAGCCCAAAATCTCCCACTTTCAGCTCCATCGAGTCATTCACAAACAGGTTGCCTTTGAATGGTAAAACGGAAGATTTTAACTACTTATAAACTGATGGAATGATAATAAACATCATGCACGTACAGTGGTGCATACATACCTAGTTTCAAATCACGATGCAGGATCTCTAAATCATGAAGGTATTTTAAAGCAGAAACTGTCTGTTTCAAGTAATACCTCACTTCAGGTTCTGTTAGGACTTTACGTGCCTTCAATATATGGGCCAGTGACTAAAAAAAGAGTACCAAGAGTCAGTCAGGTGGCAGTCATTTGCATTTCATATTACACATCATTACTTTTTTTTTTTTATTATTATTATATTTTTATCAGAACAAGGTACATTGAAAGCATTCAGTATTAGAAACACTGTAAAAGGCATTCATCATCATTACACTTTTAAACTTACTCTTCTACTGCAGTACTCCAACAGAATATAGATGTTTTCTTTGTCTTCAAAGTGGTGGTAGAAATGCACTATGTGTTTGTGGCTGAGAGCTCTGTGCAGTTCAATTTCTCGGTTTATCTGGAACAACAGAACACACACATAAGTTAGAGGTCTTGATGCATCGTTTGTGCGGTGCAATTTATATTTGCCATGTGTCTGTCCTACCTTCTCTCTCTGGTGCGGTTTTGACACACGTGAATGCGGGATGATTTTAGCTGCATAGACTTTACTTGAAGACAGGTCGGTCATTTCATAGCACTTTGCAAAGCCTCCCTATGGCAGTGAGAAAGTATAATGTTAACCAAGATCAAAAGGTTTCCAAGAAGCAATGTAATCCTATTAGACACAAGTAATGAATGCAATAAACCCAATGAATAGGAATACTTTTTCACATCAAATCATAAGATATTTTAAACAATGTCAGTATTGAGTCCATTACCTTTCCTAGAACTTTTCCCCGGCAGTAACATTTCCCAGTGTTGGGGTCGGTAATGATTCTGGAATACTCGGTCCGACTGTTATCCTCTGGCTTTTTCCATCCTTGCTCACTTATTTTATTGAGCTCACACATCTTTTCGTTGTGTGTCGTTATAGTTGGGTAAGAGGTATTCCTCATTGTCTCCATGGCTCTGTGTGTTACTGTGTGTACTCTCACAGTGCTGCTGGACCGGCGTGTCTCCTTTCTTTTATACCGCGGCGCCGCGCGCCTCTGCTCTAGACGAACTGCGTCACGAGAGGGGAAGACCCTATATGGCGTGTGAGATCTGGCGTATACCGCTGTCATCTGTGAACTACCTCACTGTATCCATTATTAAACATCCTAGACACTTCATAGACACCTACTAGGCAAAGCGTATCGCATTAAATCAGGTCTATCTAAGCAATGATTCATATCCACACACTGCTTCTCTCATTCAGTGATCGTATTGCAGTCTCTAGCATAGTGATGAATTCACATCTTGTATTTTGTTCAAAGGCAGCCTATTACAGTCTTATTACATTTCATGAATAAGCGAGATATTGACGTTGTCCATTTATCGTGATTCAAAAGGCTAAATGAACGACGGAATGAAGACATTTGTACATTTGAAGAGAGGAGTGTCAGAGCATCACCATGTGGCCAAAGTGACACACAACATCTGGCATGTTCCATTTTAAAGCAATATTTTATTATTATTTTTTATATATATATAAAAGCTACTAACATGTTAGATGAACTTTAACCTAAAATTTTATTTTTACAGCAGAACTTACATTTCTAATATTAGTATTGCCCCCTTAAATGGGTATTTTGGTCTTTTCAACACGTTGTCTTAAGCTTCTCAACTCTGTAATACTTAACATACAAGAAGGTTATAATTTTTATGTTAAGTTTCATGAAGATCACAGTAGCTTTAAGTATTATTATTATTCATTATTTCATTTTACTTTTTAAAACATATTTAGCTGCATATTTTGTGTTCTAGGAGATATTAAAAAACCAAGGTCACATGAGCAGTTTGTTGGGAGCAGAGTAATTTTGGCATTTATTTCACCATTTAGTTTAGAATTTCACAACACAGACAGACAACATTAAACCTACCTGCAGTAACAGTAAAGAAGAAAAAAAACATAGTCTTAAAAATAAAGATAAGTAATTATTCTATTCTTTATCATGCGTGCATATGTCTGTTAAAAGTGACTGGTACCTTTCAGGCAGTGCTAAAACACAAAACAGAAAGCTTTTAGACACAAGGAAAGATGCTTTTTTCATTTCATGGTAGCTTGTGTTGAAAGCTTCCATTTAGCATTCATATCATATGCCCAAGTCTGGTCTAGTCCTTCACCCTCAGTGGCTGTGGGAGTCCAGTCAGGAAATGGGAAGCGACAGGCAATCACACGAGCCTCATCTGGTAACTCCTTCTCCAGTTTCCTACCCAACACCTCCATCTGTAGACCACAAAGCACATTGTATTGAACAAGGTAATTATTGGCAAGTCATAGAGTAAATCATAGCACTATTTAGAATATATCTAGATGATGTAATTAGTTGCACTGATTTTTAAATATAGTATCTTAATACTCAGCTCAGTATAAATGGACAGAGGACATCTGTGCATACTTACCACTCCGGGTGCCAAGAAAACAGTCACATTGTTATATTTGGACAAATCGGTCTGTGGAAGGAAGTGATAAAACTGAATCATCAACACTTGGACATGTGAAATTAAATCAGAAATAAAATATGCACGTGGTGTGTGTAATTTTTCAATAGGTGTTTTTCCACACAGTTGTAGAACTACTGTAGTATATGTGTTGTGCTTTTTGTCCTTTTTGATGCAAAGGATAAATATTAACAGTATGTATATTTAAATGTATTGCATAGAAAATATTACAATATTGCATGCGTACCTAATTATTATAATTTAATTATTAAAAACAAATTAAATGCAATTACTATAATATTTTAAGGATGAATAAAAAGGTAAATCAGGAATACAAATAAACGCTAAAGCAAAACAAATAGTAAAAAAACCACACAATTTACTGCAAATAAATAACAGAACACACATAACATTAAGAGGCCAAGCTGACATGGTTATTGACTGATTTGTGTGTTGATATAGTTACAATTAATTGACATCAAAGGAAAACATCAGATATCAAGGCAAATTTTGTGTAAAAACCCACCTGGTTGCTTTAATGCCCCCTTTAATGTTTGTCACAGCATCCCTACATGCCAACTTTTACCTAACCAATGGAATTAGTTGGGGACTGGGCTATTTATTTTACTGCCCAATAGAAAAGAAGGTGAAAATCTGTCTGCAAACAACTATTTTTATAATTCCAGTGAGTTCTGCTTGTGGCACAGGGATTACACACTTCACCTTTAACACCTTTACCTTACCTTCCAAAAGTCTTGATTTATAAAAGTCGCAGTGCTGGATGGTATTCCCTTCCACTTTGCTTTGACTCTGGCATATCCAGTTAGGATAGAATTCATTTCAAAGCCAGTGCACTGGAAGCCCTTTACAGTGGCAGCAAATACCTACAAAACACGTCCAGCCCAAATCTACATTTTGAGGACCAGGATCTGTGATTTTTAAGTCAGTTATAACTGGACATAAAGCAGGCTGCCTATGGGTCATGTTGTTTGCTTTCCAAGTATAAGTGAAACCAAGAAGAATATTTTTAACTGCAAGACATTTTCACTTTCATAAATGTGTGGGGAAAAGATTTTACCATAAAAAATTTGAGAGTTAATGAGATCTATTTTTAATCACAAAAGAGGCAGCCCCAGGTAGGCTGCCAAGTAGCCATTATCTTGGTGAGAAATTACTGTATAAATAACCCACAGATTAGTCATTCCTTTTTAGAAAGCCAAGCCCCGTGAGCTTAAAAAATGAACAACATCTAACAGCAAAGTCATGCAAAATTATAAATATTCAATATTTTTCTTATGCTTTACATTTGTATTATTTCCCGCATATTATCTCCCACCCAGCCGCCAAGCATCTCACCGTGTATTGTGGTGAGAAAGTAGTCATCTGCAAAAAGCCATTAGAAGCATCTGAAACAGAAAGGACTTGGAAGCACAAAACTTAATCTATAAATATGCTATATCAAGATATTTACATGATTAAAAATGTTAAATACTATATAGATTTTCAGGATTATTGTTGGGCCTAGTGTTAAAGTATATGCACTGGTATTATGCAGAATGATTGGTAGCAAGTACAGTATTTGGAAATACACGTCATATATATCCAGTTCATTATCATACAGTCAGTGTTAAACTCACCAGTCGCCCATCACCAGATCCCAGATCTGCCAGACACCCTGCTCTCCCATGCAGGAGTTTCATTACATTCTGGATCTGTGTTCTACTGGAGGGCAAATAAGGCACCTGGGCAATATTAATTTCACTTACATCAGTGATTAATAGATTGGATGATTTTTTTTCTCTGCAGGACTAAAAACTTAAACATGGTAAAATGCAGATTGTTGCCATGTAAAGGGATCACCAGGGTATTGAACGAATAGCTGCTATAATATCATATATGACTTCCAGTACCTTCAGACATGTGGGTACTTTTCGAAAACCAGGAAGCGCAAATAATGACCAGAGGCCATAAACTCCCACAAGCAAAGCGCCAGATGCTGCTGTGACAAGTGGCTTTTCATGAGTGTGATGAGAGAGCTTGCAACTTTTATGTTGAAGAATGACCTCCACTGAATCCTCCATAATTGAACACTAAAGGAAAAAACGCAAACAGTGTAATGTACATGACTCATGGGAAAAATAAATCTGACCAGTGCTAACATGCAAGTCACAACTTATTTTATGTGAAACGTCTTTAGTCTTTCCCTCCGCATGCATGCAGGTCATTGCTCAAGAAGTACAAATGATTTTGTGGAGTTCTGCAACCACTAGAGAGCGCTACCAATTCACTATTTGTAATGGAAACGACGTCTGATACGTTTGTTTACCAGAAGAGATTATTATTTAGCACGGTCATGAGCAGAGTATGTAGGCGTAAGTAATATGTTTTACCAACTGAACGCGTATATCAGAGATTCAGTTTACTTTAATAGCCTTAACGTTATCTACAAAAGCGTGTTTACTCCAAGTTTACAGGACAAACAACCAACCCCTGTACGATATCAAAACAACAAATTAAACGACGGATACTAAAAATAGGTTTACCTTTTACATGTCAGTGCATTTACAGTAGGGTTGCCACCCGTGCTTTAAAATACGGAATCGTCCCGTATTTGAGAATGAAATTCTGTCCCGTATTTTTTGTCTTTTTTTTTTAAAGCAGCGTCTCATGCAAATCATCCCACACGCATTTTATGAAGATGCCTCCTTTCCTACTTTTGATTGGGTAATACTTGATGTCATCATTAGTTTGATTGGTCTTTTTAACTGTCCAGTGAGGAGGGCGGGTCTTGCAGCTACCCCTGTCAAAGTGCAGGGTTGCCAACTTATATTTTGACATTTTTTTAAAAAGCGACTAGCGACAAATCTGGCGACCCCTCCCCCGTCCCAAAGCACTCACATACAGGCCTGTCCTCAGTTCCAGCAGGAGATGCTCACTTCTACGAGTCTCGACTGCAAATGTGCAGTGTTAGCGGAAATTATTATCAATATGTGGCTCATGGGGTCACAACATGCCTTTGGAGAGTGTAATTATTATCAGCAATATTAATTAATTGCTAAATAAAGTCTGTGAAAACCTAGCTGGAGTCTGTGAAAATAATAAAAAATATATGTATTTAATATTAACTGAGTAAAACCATATCAACTACTGAAATCACAGTGAAATGAATGGCTAAAATAAAACTTTATCTCAGAATTAGATTTGGCCTTGTTTCCACACACTGGGTCACAAATTGTAATTTTTAAAAATTGTTTTTGCCTATTTTAACTATTGTCAGCTATGCCTATGTGTTCAGCTACGATTATCATTAGAGACTTTTGCTGAGTTGTAAAAGAGAAAGACTGACTGCATTTCAATAAAAGAATAAAATCAAATTTATTTATTTTAATGTACAATGTTTTTTTTTTTAAACCGCCCAATAGCCTTGGCTCAAATAATAAAGCATTAATATATATAGGAATAAAAACCTCAGGAAAACCTCATCTGGTCAAGCCCAGCAATGTCTTTTCTTCCTGAGAAGACTTAGGAAGGCCCAGCTTCCACCTTCAATCTTCATCACCTTCTATAGAGGAACTATCGAGAGCATCCTGAGCAGCTGCATCACTGTATGGTTTGGGAATTGTGTCATATTAGACCACAAGTCCCTACAGTGGATAGTGAGGACAGCTGAGAAGATCATCGGGGTCTCTCTCCCCTCTATCGAAGACATCTACACCTCATGCTGCATCCGCAAAGCCTCCAGCATTGTGGCTGACCAGACACACCCCTCACACTCACTCTTCACCCTCCTGCCATCTGGAAAAAGGTCCCGAAGCATTCAGGAACTCACATCCAGACTGTGCAACAGCTTTTACCCACACGCCATCCATCTCCTCAACACAAAAAGACTGGACTAGTAAACACTCACACACACACAACCAACCACTCACCTTAATACCGTTGGGACTGAACTGATAAACACATATGCACAAACACACTGATCAATAACCTAAAAACTGTACATACCAACCTGGAATTGCTCTTTTGCACAATATTTGTTATTTGCATTAAAAAACTATTTTCTGTTGCTATCTACAGGTAAATTTTTACTGTTTCTCATTGCACTACCTCCAATTAATACCACAGAGCACTGTAACATATGCTGTTATGTTGTCACTTTTGTCTGCACATTTTGCACATGCACTTTGTTGGCTTTGTCTAGGACTTTAGATATGATAGTTTCTGTTAAATCTGGTTTGTCTCTTCTTAGTTAGCTAGCTAGTCAGTTTTTAGCTTTTGTCTTATGTAGCACCTTGGTCTTGGAGAACCGTTGTTTCATTTCATCATGTACCAAACTGTATATGATTGAAATGACAATAAAAGCCTACTTGGCTTGACTTAACAATTGGACTGTGGACTCACACCATGACAGCAAAAATGTAAAAAACAAACAAACTAATAACATGAGAGTTACAAATAGCATTTGAGAGGTTTAGCTTCGATGTTAGACTTTATTCTTTATTTAGCCAGAATACCATTGGGAATTCACAACCTCTTCTTCCAGGCAGAACTGGTCAAGACGGCTAAAAAGAATTGATGTAAGTAGGAACAAGCGAAACACTTACAAGATTAAATTGCAATAACGGAAAGGTTATTGTTAAATGATTAAAATGAAAACTGCTATTTTCTGCTAAACTGCTAAATTCACAAAATGCTCTTCAGAAGTTTCCTTTAGGGGCCAAGGCTAAGCTAAATTTTTTGTTTTTGTTTATTCTCACTTGTGCATCCTTGTCTATTATTTGTTATTAGGATCATATCATGATTAAATATTGTACACGTTATCTTTTTATTATTTTATGAAATGTGGTGAATGTTTTGACCCGCCCCCTGCTGTCTGCAGGCCGCACTCGCACTCTGGGCGGATGTGGGATGAATGGGTGGAGAGTGCGAGGGTCTGCTGACGTCCGTTGCGAGCATCACTGCATCCAACATTTATCCCAGCAGCCGACTCCACCTCTTCAAAAAGGAAAAAAAACTATAATTTATTAGGATTAAATAAGAGCTCCGTTTATTGGGTTGTATTTATTTATAGTTAATGGAGTTATACGGAAAGGTAAGTGAGAAGCGTTATATGTATAATGTTGTTTGGTCGTAATGGAGCCACGCAAAAAGAAAAATAAATGGCTAATTTAGTCATGCTGTGAAAACAGAAGTGTCGTTTAAAGAGATTTGGCATTCGGCAGCGTGCATAATACTGGCCGGTCATGAAAGGTTTATGAAATTTATGAAACGCAACATCAGTGACGACAAAAGCAAGCAGCCGTAAAAGCTAATTTATTCGTAGGAGCTGATGATTCAAATATTCTTTATATGCAGGGATTATGCGAATATAAACATGCTGGTTATTCTCTCATGTACAGCTAAAATGTCTCTTTATCTGTGGTCCACTTCACGTATAGTTTTTATCTTTTATAATAATTAGGTGTTTGAAGACTAATAGCGTTTAATATCCAGGGCTTGACTGAAGAGACAGACGCTCAGCCCGGAACGACACATAGGTTGCGTCTCAAAACCTACTGAGCTACCTACCTAGACAACATTTTTAGTGTATCATAGGCGCTTGCACGCGCCTGTTAAACAATTTAATCGCAATTTTCCCAGCTAAGTTTCCAAGTTTCTAAAACGTGATGTTATTATTTTTTCATGTCAAATAAAAAGTAAAAAATTATTTATTTGTAGGCTATGCATTATTTGTATATAAC
>JAUMHP010000055.1:5596650-5631928 GCA_032361065.1 Enteromius trimaculatus | reverse complement strand
TAATATAATATAATATAATATAATATAATATATATAAATAAAATGCTTATCTGTTGCTCAAGAAACATTTTTATCAATGTTAAAGAAAATGTCCTGAATCGGTTTTAGGAGACTTTTAGAATTTAAATTATTTTCCATAACTTTGATCTCTTCAATGTGTCTTTACTGAATAAAAATTAATTAATTAATTTACTTTCTTTAAAAAAACTCTTACTTACTCCATAATTTTGATCAACGGTGTATTATCGGTTCTATTAATAATTGCTATTATTCCATATCTATATCAGTTCTTCTTTTTTGAATATTGCTGTCCAAATTCTGCCATCCAGACATTTATTAATTTTCCATTACTCATAATAAGTAAAAGCCCATCAGCAAACAGCAGTGTTGTGAGCAGTTTGCTTTGTCTAGTATCTTCAGTTACACAGAGGAGAAAATACACCACTCCCATCCTCTGTCCTTCCTTCTCGTCTTGTCTCGACTTTGCTGCTCTAATTTCACTCCCCTAATTTCCCTCTATCAAATAAACAGAATGTGAAGGTCTCCATCTGTTCTCTGTACAAAGATCACTGCCTGCTTAAACCACACTTAACATACAGTATAAACACACACAAGTGCGCGCACACACACACCAACACATCTTACAGGTCCAAAAACACAGCATTGGGTGTCCTTTTGAGAGTAATTATCTTGTTTCTGATATAAAAAACTTCAAGCGCGACACAAACACAGAAAACTATGGAATGATGGAAAACTTGTTATACAAAGCAACGTACAACACATTTCTAGCAGCTTTAAATCAAGTGTGAGATAAACCTCTACATTAATCTTATAAGAAATATTTCTTTTGCACTCCTAAATGTCGAAATATAAAAAAAAAAACACACCAAGTTGCAGTGCTAACCACAGTTTAGTACACCTGGGAGATTAGTAGAAGTCTGAATTTAATCCTTAATTACTTTTTTGCTGGAACTGGACAGAAATTCTAAGCTCTTTAGACGTCAAACAGCGCTTTGTGACGCAATGCACATGATACATTAAACAGTCATTTCTAGATAATCATAATGACTTCCAGTTATTTTAAAGCATAACGGAGCAGGCTGGGTGGACTCTCTCCAGACACCACTGATAATATCAAGACAAGTTGATAATTCTTTCCTTGAAAATTTCTTCAAGAGACTTTACAGTACACCAGTTAACTGTCATCACATAACATTTACAGAGGACCCAAAAGGTATTTAGAACACGTAGGGCGCAAAAATATATGAATGCCATAGGAAGACACAAAGTATTTGACAAAAAGAAGCATTATAAAGGAATCAAATGTATTTTTTCAAATAATTCAAGTATGTAGTTACTCATTATGATAAATATGAAAAGTAAAAGTAAAAAATAAATAAAAATGGAGCCCATAGTTCATGTGCTGAACTACATCTGTGTTACATTTTTCTGCACCTGCGTGAAGTGACTTCATATATCCCCTAAAATTAGACCAGTTTTTTAAAATAAATAGTAAAAAAAATAGCACAGAAAAGTCCCAAGTTAAAGCTAGTTCTGAGAAAATCTCTAGCGTAATTAGTTTGCAGACGGGACTAGGTTGGACTTTTTGGGGTCACTGTATATTTTCTATTTAAGGGCTGTATGGATTTTGCTTTCTTCGTGAGTTCTTTTTCTTCTTTAGACAAGCAGAATGATTTAGAACAACATGTTATCAAGATATATACATCAAAGTAGTTTGCTATACATATATCTATAGAACAAACACAATTCATAATCTACAAGAACGACTAACGACTTAAATAAAAATCAAAGGCATAATTACAGTAGCTGCAGTCACTACTACAGTATGCTGTCTATGGCATCAGATTTCCAACTGGCTAGATCTAGTGTTGTGGATACCCTGCCCAATCCCTTTGGCCATAGAGTTTAAGCCACTTTAATTGAGACTGGCTGGTTTTTGGTACTAAACCAATCTTTTCCAGTTAGAACACTATTCAACAATAACAATGCAAAGAGATCACAGAGTTCTTAAAGGAGCTCAACTTATACTTTGTATTAATATTTTATAAAAAAAGAAAACAACAACAGAAACTATTTTTGTTAACTGCTATAGAAAAAAAAAAACACTAGCAGGACAAACACATTAACAAAAAAACAAAAAAAAACATATTCCTGATTCCAAAATGAGTTATCCCTAATATTAAAGGTTGATCACTAATGAACTGGTACAAGACTGCCTGCCCTCCTAAGCTCCATTTAATGGCATGAAGTCCATTAGAGCACAGGAGAATAACAAAAAAGCACAGGAAATATGGATGTGGGACATCCAGAAAGTGGAACCCGATGGTTTGAGACCACATGCAAAGAAAATGTAGAAGACATTGTTCTCGTCTGGTGATCACGTGAGGCTGTTCCCAAAACATTGCTGGTTTTCATGTCAATCAGAAGACGGAACAGGAATATGCTCAAAATAGACGAATAAAAGAGACGGACAGATAAAAATAGCAGGCATGAATGATTCATGAAACAAATCAAGCTCTCTCAAAAGCATAAAATAGCTGCTGTTAAAATTTTCATGCTCTAAAATAAGTAAAAAACAAAAAACATGGAAAAAAGTGAATTGGATTGTCAAAGCAGAAAAGTTTTGACAGTGACTTATTAATTGTTTAGTTAAGTTCTGAAGTTATATTATATTACATAAAAATATTAAAATATTTTGAGCAACTTAAAATATTTAATTACAATGTCAATTTTTGTGGTGAGTGTCAAACACTTACAATAATTTGTGCTTTTGGTGAAATCATGGGGATAACATGATAACAGATGTTTTAGTGTTTTGGATTATATTTTGTGTTGGTGTTACATGTCACTTCTGGGGTAATTAGTTTTGGGGTAATAAAAAACAACAACAACTTTGGTATGGAAGTTAGGGTGATTTCCCATGTAGACAAGGCACTATAATGTGTCAAAGCTTAAACAACAGGAGAGAAAATGGGCCATCTATTTCATCAGATTAGGTGTCATATAAAACATAACAAATCCGCAAACCTCTCTTTTACACAGAGACACAAAAACCAGAGATTAAAACACACTCTATGAGATGAAAGATGTACAAGACGAATTGGAAATTCGAAACGTCCACTAAGATCAATGAAAAGCCTACTTTACTGGTTTGATTTGAGTGAATAATATAACGCACAGTATGTAAATACAAATAATGGTAGTATTTTATTAAACTAGCCCAAATGACAATAGCATGAATGACAGGATATGAGATGGCAACTATTGGTGTGTATGACATGTGTTGAGTCACTGTCATGCATTAAAATAAAGCAAAGTAAACAGGAACTGCAAACAATAGGGTCAATATATGAGGTGAAAGAAACATACTGACACACACACGTCACACCCTGTACACTGATGATATCATTAAGATGTCAATGAGATTTCCTACTGACATCTTAACACACACACGCACACACACTTGAACATTCTGAAAGCAAGGCTGTGTTTGCTTAGTTGAGAGCCGTTATTCATGGACACGGAATGGAGCATTCCACGAGCAAAGGGGGGTTGTAACCTGTCTCTTTTTTTTTGCTAGCCTACCTTATAAATCTTTAGACACAAACACAACACAATTATGTACCAAAATAATCATGTGAATCATCAATATGCGATATCTCAGAGTTTTGCAGTGACGGATAACTGTTTAGATTATTCTTCACACACACACACACACACACACAGTACATTTAAACAGACTGTTGTACCAAAACAATCAGTTCTCCTCAAACAATCATCAGTTGCTTCTAAAATAAGCAAATACAAACGGAGGACAAGATGGGACAAGAGAAACAAGGGTGAGGTATCTGCCTTCTAGCAATGCTTGCAAATATGCTGCAATCCAGCAGCAGTCTTCTCTTGGGGAAATATTGGTCCGGCTTTTTCTTGTTTTACTTTTTTTTAATGTGATTGCATAAGCATATTGGATATAGTATTGGTCGATATACTCTATTTCTTCAGGTTAATTAAAAGGAGTAAAATTAGCACGTTTCATAATATCTTATCAAGCTCATTATAAAAAAAATGCACGCATATTTTCATCTTTAATACACATTTTCATCTGCAAACTGTGGTAACTGCACAAAAAACAAATGACAGCTCTTACAAATGAAATAATGAAATACATGTAAAAGAATATTTTTTGTATACTTAAGTAGTATTTGACTATAGTATATAATTAGAATATTCAGATTAAAAGTCAATGGCTCCCAAAATGCGCAAATTTCTTTTTCTGATTGAATTTCTTGAGCGAAGTTTATTCAATACATTTATACTTAACTTGAATAAAATATACAGAAAGCATGCTTTAATATATATTTTAATATTTGATGGTGTAAACATTGAATAAAGTATATATTTATATATATATATATATATACACACACAACTATTTCAGTAAAATAGAAAACTGTTAAAATAATACACATAAAAAAACTGATGACGTAAAATTTATATGGGGCCAAATCATCTCTACAGTTATTTGACAAGCAGGCCACATAATGCATCAAAGAATGTTTAAATCTTTGATCTTAAACCACAGTTAAAGTTTAACAAGTCAGTGTGAGACAGAGAGTAAATGAAAAACTCTAGTACTAGTGGAAGAGAATGTAAACAAAATACAAGTTCCTTAGGCAGAGTGAAACTCAATTAGTGGAAGGTAAGTGCAAAACCAAAAGGGGTTTAATACTTAAGAGGAAGCAGACAGTTGCACAAGATGTTAAAACGAGATATGGAAAGCCAAACGGTTGATGTAAGAGTGGAGAAGGAAACAGCAAACACAGGGTAATAGGTTAAGGGAGGCAGAAGGAGATAGTCAAGAAGTTGTCCTTTACCCGTCTGTGTTCTTAAGTGAGCTGGTGGAGCGAGACCGGGGCTTCATGATAATGCTCATTCTGGATGTGGAGTTCCCTCTGTTAGCGGCTACAGCTAATCCCAGCAGTGTGTGTTTGTTTTCAGTCCTCACGTGTGTCTCCAAAAGAGAACATGACTCGGTCAAGACGGCCCTGACTCCGTTTGGTCCACTGACAGGAGCCCCTCGTGTCCCGGGACTCTCAAACTGACCGGACAGGAGTTCCAGTGTTTCTGTCACTCAGCAACCGGCTGCTATAAATCAAGACAATCCGTCTCTCCCCCACTCACACTCTCTCTCTCCTGAAACTCCCACCCTGTGTACTTTCCTCCCTCCCTTCCTGGCTGGCTGCAGGGCTCACTGCTTACTGCTTGGACTCGTGTAGTAGTGACGTAGTCGGGGGTAGGGCGCTCCACATGTTTGATTTGTCTGAATGGAGGAGGCAACATTACACCTCCACTGGTGAGGTTTCAGATGACAGGGAAAAACGAAAGGTGAGGAATCCCAACGGATGTTTATACTGGGAAGGAGTTGCCCAGTAGTATGAATGCACACTGAGTCAAAAGACACACATCCTGTGAAGCCTGGATATTCAAAGTGACTTCATCCATACGAGTCGTTCGCAGTGAACTTATTAAAAGCACTTTCACGTACTGTACGATGACCAGCGTGTAATAAGATAAGAGTCATTTAACGGCCAAAACAGACAACAAGAGCTCTTCAAACATCACTGAAAAGTGAAAAAAATTAAAACCTTTCAATTAGAGAACTCTTCAACAAAGAAATTCGAACACATGTGGCTGTGTTTGCGGGAGCTTGTCTAACGGTTCACACATTAACCCATGATAAGGGCCCTTAGAGGTGTTCCAGTGATGCGTGACACACGTCAACCAATGAGAGTGAAGCAGGGAGTGGCCTATCGCTTGTAGCTCTGCTCACTTGATGGTTTTAATAAACATTTAGACAACAAGCTTGGTTTGATCCTCAGAGAAAGTTAACAGATCTGATTATGAAGTAGTTTGGGACAAATTTGTCTGATTGAAAAAAAAACACTACAAAAAGGCTTTCATGTTGAGTGTGCGTTTGTTTCACCACATATAGACAGCGGAGTAACTATCAGTTAATGTAAGTTTGTGCACATCGTTGCCCCCCTGTGTTCACAAGAGATTAAAGCAGATAGTACTAGATAAAAGTACATCTGACAAAGTCAATTATAGAGTGTAAAAACAGAATGTAAACACAATTAAGTATTTATTCTAAGTGCAATGCTATTGACCAACCAATTCTGCGATTCACAAGTTGACACACTTTTAATCTTGTGAATACTTCTTTTTAAATAATTATTTCTATATAAATATATACTATGAAGTCTGAACTATAGAAAGCTGAAAAACATTTTTTTTTTTTTTTAATATTATTGTTGTATTTATCATTTAATGGTTTTGTTAAAAACAAAAACAGCTAAATTCAATGGAGGAGGATTTTTTTTAATTTATTTAATTTTTTCCCCCCAAATCAGCAACAATTTCATGATTTTTCTGGCATAAGATGATAGATGTATAAATATGCAATCTATCTATATAAATTGCATAGAAATAGAAAATAGAATTAGATCCCAACAAACAATTTACTGCAAATAAAAATTGTGAAAGGTAATAACAAAAATATACTGTATATATTGCCATAGCAACAAAGACTGTGTTCATGGCAAGATGAAAAATTAAAAGAAATTGGAAAAGGTAATACACCATAAAATAAAATAAAAATATTGCTTTGGCCAGCAGAAATTGTAATAGACAGGCAGATATAAACTTTACATCATAAAACATGTGACAGCTTAACCCAATATCAATATGACCCATTTGACATTTATAAAAATTAATCCATGGTTCAATTATATAATGTACACCAGGGCGTTTTACCATGTTTACTTACTTACACAAGAGCAATTACAATAATATACACTCGAAATTTAATCGAAGTTTAATTTTTAGGACAGTTAGGAAACTTAAGATGACCAACGCAAAATAAAATTTCTTTAAAAATAAAATAAAACATTGATGCTGTTACTAATACAGCCCCAACTAGAGTGTGTAGTTTTAACTGAGTAAAAGGTATTTTGTAAACCATATATCTGTCTAATGTACCTGCGTGACTTGAACCAGCGTTTCCTTTTCTTGCCTTTCAGTGAGTTCATATCAAGCTGGCGGCCATTCCAAGTAAAAGTGCTAAGAAAGAGAGAAAGAGGAGAACCGCCAGGAGATTCACTAGCCATGGTGTCTTGAGAAAACTGACAGCTTGACTGACCTCAAATAAGAGAGCTTCAGCTTTGTGTGAGGAAAACGTCCACGTCACTACTCTGACCTCATCCCATAATCCAATAACACCTGTCTGGCCTTCTCGTATTCAGCTGCTATGTTGCCTAAGCAAGCTTCTGTGCTGGTAAACTGTACATGAAACTTTGTCAACAGAAAAGGAAGTAATCAGCTTTAAAAACAGATTATTTTTGTAAGAACAATTCTATGCATCGTTTTTAAAAAAGAAAAGCCCAATTCGGGAGCTTTACCTTCCAAGCATGCGGTAATTGTTCCTACTTATATGGTTTGGGATTATCTGAATCTCAGTTAGGTAAGATACTAAAAGGTGTTTGTTTCACATGTCCACATGTTGTTTCACAGGTCATTTTCAAACTATGTATATAAAGAGGTAACCAAGTTCAGAACATACAGTTTTTAAATCCTTATTATTTCAAATTACATTTTATTATTGCACTCTAATGCATTGAAATGAAACGCTGTTAAGAAATTGAACAGAGAACTTGGCAAAAGAAAGCATAATCATTTTATTATTGCAATATACATGTTAAAAAAAACTTAATTTTTTCATGTAACTTAAAACTTTAATGTTATAATGTTCTAAAAACGTTTTTAAAAATGGCCACCATCTACTTTAAATAAAACAATTTGAAGAATACATCTTCGCAGTCTGCACCAAATTTGTGAATACTTGGTTTGGATTGTTATTTCACTCAAGTTCTCAAACATTCTGGGTGGACACAAGCGTCTTACATTATGGACATTGCAGTTTACTGTTTTGGCCACATCTGCAGTCCTCATGGGTATCTTCCTTCTGGTCATTTTCAGAGTCAGTGCCCTATACCTAAGGTAAGGCATTGTAACTGTGACCAGCTACCTAAAGGACAGTCCCACAGGTATGCATAAACAAGCATGAAAATACAGTTCACTCTTTAACATTTTGTTCCAGTAAAGATCTGTAAAGCTTATTTTATTATCCTTAAAATACATTCTTATTTTTTCTCTAAACAGATTTAATATTTATTAAATAACACATTTATTTTTTTAGAATATATACCATTACAGTATTTAATTTAATTCATTTTTTTCCCCTTCAGGCTTTCCATGCTGTTGGTATAAAAGTACTGGATCGGATAGCAGATGGTAAGTGTCTGAAAATGGACTGCTGCATCTCCACATGCATTCACCACCATTTCACACTCCCACTCACCTACAACCAATTATCAGTAAAAATAAATCATCAGAAGTCGATCTAAGAAAAACTACGCTATTTTAAAGTGTTGAATACATTCTAAATCTGATAAATGTGCTAAACCTCCTACTCATAATTACTTGGAGGAAATAAAACCATGCGGGGAGAGAGACTCAACATTAGCGACTGGATGAAGAACAGAATGCACATGATTTAAATTTGCTAACAACACTAGTTTTAAAACATTAACTTGATTTTTCCTTTTTCTTCATCTGAAAACTGTTAATTTATACTCATCTTATCTGATGTGTCCTTTACCTGTCAGTTCTGTGTGTGCTTTATTGGCATTAGCAAAAGGCACATATCTGATAGCGATTTTCTGTTGCTGAGCATTTGTCTTTGGCCCAATACACACTGACTTAATCTCTCTCACTTACAAACACACACATTCAAATTTCTTTCAATGTGTACTGTAGTTATTGACACACACCTGCTCCAATTAGACTGTGCAAATTTCAAAACAATGACATGTTAGTTATTAGAACCTTTCGTATTAGTAAAATTAACACACATTTGTTGTGTACTGTAAGTTTCCACAATATCTGATATTTGCCCAGAACAGGTCACGAGTGCCACTCAGTTCGACCTATTTATTGCCATTTATCTAACCGAACTTTAGATAAAACGGGTTTATCAGTGACGAGAAGCATTAAAGGATCTTTAAGGAAATCAATGGGCTCATAACCAGCTGGTTATCGCATCCTATTATTAACCACAGCAGACATAATTCCATGGACTTACTTTTAACTTTAACAACACATGAATAAAAGCTTAAGTATAACCACCGGCCTTCAGCGTTCACATGAACTGTCAGGACAACATTTATTCAGTCATTAATTAGCCAGGATATAAAATATGAAACATCTGGAATACTTTTAACGTTATTTAATGAATACAGCAAATCAAATCTCACATGCTAACTATATCTTACATACCAGCGGACTGTACTGAGGCACATCACACATAAAACTTTACCATTTTCTCCGAGGTTTGATGTCAATAGGTTTGTTGGTGGCATACGGCGAGCCATTGATGCAGGCGCTACGGTAACGGGCGATCCTCTCCAGAGAACAAAGTTCTGAGTTTGCTGGCAAGCTCATCGTCGAATCAGTGTTGAACAGGTCCAACTACAGCTAAACAAGCCTTCCTGGGTCAGTCTGACCAGCTTTCAGTACTGTGAGTAAAAATGACAACGGAGAGTGGAGAGATTGAGTGAGGACTAAAGGATGAGCAGAAAGGAAGAGGAGGGTAAAAGAGAGCGAGAGAGAGCGGGAGGTGGGTGAACAAGAAGCAGGCAGGTGCTGAAATCATTGGCGAGATCAATCAGCCATTAATGAACTTTAATGAAGGCCATCCAGAGTCAGCGTGTGAGTGTCTAAGGGTAAAAAAAAATCCCACACACACGTTTCATGGAACTGTCCTGATCTGGTCCAATCATACTCATATTGACTTTAAAAAGCTTTTATGTCCCAACTCTCTGCCCTTAATCAGACAGACGGGGCTGACGCACATCAAGAACACAGTCTCGCAAATGACAAGATGCCACGGACATTATATTCCTGCTTTCAGTCAATTTAACCCAGTGCAACAGCTTTAGCTTGTTAATAGTCTTTCATGTGTTCTGGACCTAATGTCTTGTTACACACTGTATGCATGTAGCCAATTAAACTTCAACGCATGCCACATTGTTTGTGCTATAAACATTAATATTCTCCAATTTGTTGTCTGCTATTACTTATGTAACAATCAGACTGCAGGTTAAAGTCCACATGTTGGGCCTCTAAAGCTATTAAATAATCAATTTGGAAGGAAACTGGGTTGAAATGCACTTAAAAACAAGCAGAAAACCTTAGCAACTGCACAGCAATGACTTGATACCCTCAACCCCTTAACAGCGTGACCAAGCACTGCAGACAGTTCGTACAGAAAACATATCAAAACTGAGACCAGAAGCTAAATGATGTGAGATACTAAAAAATAGTTTCGATTTTAGAACTGAGATTCCTCTCATAAAACACTATGACTAAAAACTCTGCTTTGTTCACTAGATGGCAGCAGACCAACAGATTATTACCAGCTCAGGTCTGGTTAGACCCTGTTGGTGGATGCCAACTACAGCATAATGGAGGCAAACCATCTATCTCTAGACACAGCCATTCAAAAGCAAGTGCATTTGTGACTACAGAATCTTTTATAGAAAACATAAATGCAAACGTTTATTATAGGAGAGAAATGCTTGCCTGGCTTCTGCTACTGTTAAGCTCATAGGGGCTTAGTCTGGCCAAGCTACCTTACTTCCCGCCTTCTGGGAGGCGGGCTTAACCTGCGTCCATCAGATGCCTCTGTACACTACTGGACGAATCTACAACCAATCAGACCACTCATTCTGATGACGTATGCGTAGCGACAGAACCTGAAGCCACCGTAACCAATTGTAGCTAGCTTCATTAAAGCAGTAAGAAAATGTCTTTTCTTACTTTAATTACTTCTGCTTCGTTTGCAAAGAAAACCTGTCATGAAAATTTCTCAAAACAGCATCACACACCATGTTTGAAAGCCGGTATGGTCGCAGAACTGCTGCGACATCACGTTACACCCGCCTCAGTCATGCCGGGGGGTGGGGGGGCTCATTTCTCATTGGTTCCCACTTTTTTGGGAACAGAAATGCTCTAAAACGGCATCTTTGCCAGACTAACTTTGCTCGCGAAATAGAATGTAGCACTACAGGAAATATGTGCGGGCCCAGGCTAGAGAAATGCTGCATCTCAGTGACTCTATCATGAGAATTCAACCATATATTTTGCTGTTTTTCCTGTTGTGTTCCTTAGATAAACGAATAACATGAATATGCAAATACCAGTAATTTATTAAAATAGATTATTATTTGAACCATGTTCTCTGTCATAAATAACATAATACAAATTTTAATAATTAATAATGAGATGAAAATTTTAATTATAGTTTCTATTGAAAATGTAATCAAATATTATATTCATATATTAAAAAATAATAATTACAAATATATCACATTAACAGTTTTAACAAATGCAATATTCTGTATTTTCACAAAAGACTTATATGTGGGGGGAAAAAACAGTAGATATCTCCTCGTATTACCACTAGGGAGCACTCTATCACCTGCTGTAAAACAGTTCCTTTAACAGGGGTCTCTCACTCCAAGACTGAACATCTCATCACAACAGGAGGAGGGGGAATACAGTCACAGCTATAGAGAAATGTGTCCAAGGCCAAAAACCCATTACCA
Source organism: Enteromius trimaculatus (assembly GCA_032361065.1). Lineage (NCBI taxonomy): Eukaryota > Metazoa > Chordata > Actinopteri > Cypriniformes > Cyprinidae > Enteromius > Enteromius trimaculatus. Next base: position 5,620,184 of record JAUMHP010000055.1, on the reverse strand, counting down.
CACGACACTTACGTAATGATCATAGTGTTTCATAACAAAAATCGAATTTGCCACAAAGTACATGAATATATTATATATACATAAATTGAATGAGTTGCTCCAGAATGAGCTTCAGGCATCCAAGTGTGGCGAAGCCTCCACATTAACATGCGTGTTTATCATTTATTACATTCAAACGACAATCAAAGCGGCTAGTGATGAATATCCCTGTAAGCTCTGCCAAGTATAGCCTATAATAAAGCTTATCCAGGCTAACCTGCTATGTAATACCACTGCAACTGCCCTTCCTGAAGACAAAGTGTACAGCTTTGTTTGTAGGCTGGGAGGTAGCTCCCATCATCCATCACTGTTCTTCGGTAGAAGGTGAGAAAAAGCCATGCCATCTCTCACTGTCACCGAGCGCCACTGACGTCTCGTCTGCCTCACAGAAACACTGTTCTCTAGTCTCCTGGAAGCAACGCCTATCGTTATCTTGAATTTATTTTCTTGAGAGATGACAAAGATCTGGTCATGATTCTTGTACCTGTATGAATCATTCAACAATGGTCAAAAACAGGAACTCCCCCTGGAGTATTTTAAGGCTAAATAACTCACTTTAGGGCACTGAGGCAGCAGAACAGTATTATAACCTTTCTTACTGCACGACTGCTGAGAAACTTGTTTGGCATTAATGTGCGTTAAATGTTTCTAAATTGTAATTGTTTGTAGAAATCAAACCAATAATTAGGTAAATCTCTTCATCATTATTTACTTTATCTAATAATATTTTATTAACGATTAATTGTGATTAATAGCATCCAACATAAAAGTTTTGTTTACACACAAACACACACACACTTACATATGTATATTCTTATATTTTATATTATACATACATTTTTCATTAATACATTCATGCATGTTTTTGTTATTTTGTTGCAATTAGTCGCGGTTAATTTGAAATCACAAATTATTTTATATTGTGGCAGAACTAAATGGAATTGCAAAACCAATGAATTTTCCCAAACACATGCCCCAATCACTTGTTAATATGCAAATGTAGCCCCGCCCCAAACTCACACCACTGGTCAATCCAGTAATTGACACGTTGGACTTCTTAAACTAACAAGCGCACGTTACAGTATCAACAACACAGAACCTTAATTTATACAACTACGGTTCTCAACCTACAGTACGAACAGACATACCTCTTCACATTAGGCTGGGAAAGGAAAACATTATTTACATTTTAAAATGACTTTTAAGCAGACTTTAATGGTAGAAGTTTTAAGCTTGTCCGCAAAGAAAAAGGCACTAGCCCTCATCCAATGAATTAATTTAACGCACATAGCTAACAACTAGGTGTGCATGTCTAAAGCTAATTTGCCAGCTGGTGCAACTCAATCTAATTTGTCTTCTCTACTGCCTTAATCAGCTTTGTCTCGAAATACACAACTCTATCAAAAAAAAAAAAAAAACACAACCTGCACATGCCCTCTGGGAATGCAAGTAATGCCCTGGCTTGTGGACTGTGCAGTACCTCTGAAACACGATGGATTTCATGACTTCCCGAGTGGAGCAGAGGGGTTAAACAGCTTTCTCCTCAGTCACCAGGTGTTCGCGCAGGCCGGTCCGGCTGCACACACACAGCCAGACTGTCGAGGAAGAGTGATCGGCTAATTAGCCTGTCTGCAATTGTCGCACACCTGACTGGCTTATGACGTACCTCACAGTGCTGGCCTTTGGCCAAAGCTGTGTGGGAATTGGTTTACTCTGTAACCTGTGCGTAGTGGTGTGTGATTTGTGCTGTGTGAATGTGTGTGTGTATTAGTCGATCAACAACATTTCTCTTGGTATGGCTTAAAGGGATAGTTCACCCCAAAATTAAAATGATCCTGTCTGTGTATAATAATGTGCACATATTCGTATTAAAACAATTTATATTATAACTCGTCTGAAAGAAGAAAGTCACATACACCTAAGGATGCTTCAAAAGTGAGTAAAAGACAGGATCATTTTAATTTTGGGGTGAACTATCCCTTTAAATACGAATCATCTATCACTTCACAGTTCACAGTTTATTTACCTTTCTGAGCAACACAAATGGACAAAATATATCATTTAAATTGAAGTTAAGCAGTAAACCTTTCTTTTATATCTATTAGTGGAAAAGTTTGGAACAAAATGACTGTGAGTATTCTGAAATATTCTTTAAATTTTAAGTAACTGTATTGCAGTGCACAAAGAAACAATCCTCAGTTTCACCTTGTGCACGCACTGAACTAAAAGCGCTCTGCAGAATAAGAATCATTTTTCACTACTGCTGGTAGCGGGTTTAAATGAACAAGACAGCTTGAATGCCATATGCGTCTGACCATGAACTCAACAAACAGATGAATTAATTACGGCAGGCACAGTGTGAACTGAACCGTTAACGACAAAACAGACAGATGAAACAGTCACTAACTTCTGTCACCGCTCGATGAACATTCCTCCATGGGAATTTTTGTGCGAAATAACAAGGGTTTGCTGGACCCTCTTTGTCTCATCAGTTTCAGACAACATGGTATAATTAAAAACATCAATAATGCCAGAGGAAAACTATCCATTAGCATTCACATTCATCTCTATTGAAGTTGTTCTGCGGCAGAACCCCTTTAAAGTGACAGTTCATGCAAAAATGTAAAAACGATTTGCTGGAAATTTACCTCAGGCAATCCAAGATGTAGATGTGTTTCTTCAACCCTAACCCCTTACATCACAATAATGCTGTGGGATTATTATGATGGTTTGGACTCTTATTCTGACGGCACCCATTCACTGCAGACCACTCACTGGTGAGCAAGACATGAAATGCTACATTTCTCCAAATCTGTTCAGACGAAACAAAACTCATCTACATCTTAGGAGGCCTGAAAATGAGTACATTTTAACCAAATCTTCAATTCTGGATGAGATAATTAAATTAAATATTCCATCTTTAAGACTATTATCTCAGTCAGCTGTAACATGTGAAACTGTGAAGTCTCACATTTTAAGAGGCTCCAGAAATAACTGGGCAATGAAAAAACACCAACTGCAACAAAATATTTTTGTTCTTTGAAAATAAATAAATAAATAAAACGTCTAATGTTGAATGACTGTCAGCGGATAGTCAGGATGATTTTAGAACCGGATAGTTTAGTTTGATTTGGATCAAAACTTTAGTACTTGGATATGCAGCTGAAGTTCAAGTAAAATAGCTTTCTTTTTTCATTCTTCCAAAAATGCAGTGTGTGCCCTAAAAGATATGATTCAGAAGATCAAAGTATAATAGCCGGCTGCCTTGCATGTGTAATTATATGACTCATTTAAGCATTAAATAATCAGGAAAATGTTACAGACTTATCTCATTGGGTGGAGTCAAGAGCTCTCAGCCTCTGTGATAAATCTTATATACGCTCGAGTAGCTCAGAGTCTAGTGCTTCAAGGCTCTATCACAGATAAAAGTCAGTTTCAATAAAACATAATTCAATCATGGTGCACAAAGCAAATAAACAAGAGATTTTTGTCCTAAAGCCCAAATGTTTTACCACTGAATATTCACGTAAAATTACAATCAACAAAGCCTTAAAAGCCAAGTCCAATGTTATTACATCTGTATTCAAGCTTATTTCATAATCTTTTACAGACTCAGCAGAGCGAGAGCTACAAAATAGTCCAACTCTATTCAACGTTACCAAGGTTATTGGAGATGCGTTCAAGGAAAACCCAAATGACAAGTCTCTGAAAGGACAAAAACAAACTCTCACAGACAGTCGCAAACAAAGACAGACAAGAGAGAGCAATATCCAGCACTGTAGAGCTGTGGGTACAAATGGGTATGCTGCACATAAATTTGAATATTCAACTGACCTAGGCAAGCATAGCCCGCATTTCTGTATATTATTTGATTTGAAGCCAGGATACAAAAGAAAACACCTAGACATTGACAGCACAACAGCAGACTACGCAAGTGTCACAAAATCACACAGCCTCAAAAAAAGCACTCTCTCTATTCATGTGGCAGTTTGTGTTGTAGCTGGTGTTCTCGTGTGAAGATACTAGCGGTATGCGGCTGTTGTAATAGGATTACACTGACACAAAGCTGAATGATGTCATATCAGTGACAGTTTGAGAGCATAATGACATCATCCGCACAAAATTCTGCAGTTGAAAGATAGTTAGGAGAGCCTTTGTGTATCTATATTTTATTCATCATAAACGTATCAAAATGAATATCAATGAGTTATTAATTATTATTCCTCTGATGCATTTGTTTTGGATGTAATAAACCCATACACTTGCAAAACTTGTTGTGACATCCAAATACAATCTATTATCTGTCATGTTGCCAACAATTCAAACTATTGGCAAGGGCAGCTTGCTTTTTTTTTTTTTTTTAAACAGGAAAGGCATGGCGTAATTTGAATCCAGCACAACTTTGTGTTGAACCAAGAGTGACGCAAAACATGAAAATGGGCTGACTGAAAAGTTAACAATGGCATAACGCATCTACAACAAGGATGAGGGGTTTTCTTCAAGGATTTCTAAATACAATAAACCACACTTCCACTCTTTTGTTCAAGTTTTTGTCAGCTAAATTAAAACACAGCGTACGTAAAAGCACATTCATATCTACAGCAAGGATGAACTTCTAAAAGGTCTTCTTTAAGAACTTGAAAATAAAATTAAACTATGAACTAGACTAGATTTTGGGTCAGCGCTTAATATTGGCTATCATTATTTATTATAGAAAAGCACAAACAAGTCATTAGCATAGACAACATGCTATCTTTGTCTCAAAGCTATGCGTAACAGAAGGTTTGGCACCACTAGGTGAGAATGAAAGATGTAGTGTGGATTGTACTAAATTATAAATATCTGAATGTGAGACTTGCACATATATTCCCTCACGTAGTCTTCGCCAGAACTGTTTTTAATAATGAAAAGTCTGAATATTTCATTTTAGCCGGTAATGCCAAATGTTTTGACTGTAGGAGCAGAAAACTAGATTAACTTGCAGTGTAAAGTCAGATTTTTCCATTGAAAAATGGAAAAATGTGTGTGTGAGAATCTGGCCTTAAGACAATGTACAAATAAAAGCAGAATATACAGACAACGCTGTCTCTTAACTGTTATAGGGATCGTAAATCTCACAGCATCGCGATTCAGAAGAACCTGGAGGCTAAATGGCAGCATAAGTGAGGAAGGATCGGAGAAGATAAGAAGAAACACATGCACAGAAGCGTGTCATTGAATGTAAATCTCAAAACAAATGCTCTCCTTGCCTCTCTGCTGCTCCCTGGTGAAATGCTTCATGGATGTCCTTTCCGTGTAACGTCACGCTTACGTTTTTATGCTTAGTTACGCTATAAGCTAGGGATGCTACGGTATCAATATTCCACGGTACGGTAATACCTCGGTATGAATGGCACGGTACGGTATTTATTAAATCATTTACATAAAAAAGCAAAACTAATTAAGAGGCTCAAAAAAAATGCCAGAAGTGTTTATTAAACAGTTTACATGAACACTGAACATATCAATGGCACGCACATTAGCCATCTATCTGTAAACTTTGAAACAGGAACTTCAATTTCAATTTGCATATTTATTACGTCAGTGTATCATATTATCTTGCTTCTCTGTGGTCACATAATGTTATTCAATGCACCCTAATTCTCAATATCACTGTTTTCACTGATATTTTTAATGGTTTCTGTTGTCAGAAAAACTGAATGAATTTGAAATAGCGAATGCAATGCACACCATTATAAGGCCTACTGAACTAGCTCTACCTTACAAGATGCCAATCTTGTAAATCTATTTATAATAGTTTATAATTATATCATTATATTTATAGTTCAGAATAATGAAACCAAGTACACATAAGATATAGACAATGGCTATGTTGTGATTTTGGCTCTATTTGCATGTAAAATAGAGTTAAAAGCAACATAATATCTATTTTAACCGAAAGCCCTGCTCCTCTCAGCCTCTCGCTGAACAGAACAGACACAGAGAGAGGTGTGTGTGTGTGTGTGTGCGGCGTGAAAACAAGAGCTTGCGCGGCAGTACCGGATACTCGCTGAAGTATGTCCAAGAAGTCTCTAGATTTGTCGCTAGTCGCTTGTAGGGAAAAATGTCTGTAGCCATAGCAGACCGCAATTCACCTGAGCAAAGCTTTCTCAGAAGACCTTTCATTTTATCGAGTCATGCGACCATGGTATTATCGAAAAAATTTGATATTGCGGTACGACGGTATTTACAATACCGTTACATCCCTAATATAAGCATTTCCACAGTAATCAGACTGCAGTCCTGACCTTTCTCTCTCTAAAGATTAAATAGTCTGAGGGAGGATGTTGTGGGGAAATTACAACACAATGCAGGTTGAAAAAGTCAAGGGCAAATTGCTGTTTCCTCTTAAAAGCTACTGAATAAAAGTTACAAGGGTTCCTGGGCTTAGGGTTTTAAGCTTACAAAAAGATATACTGTTGAAAACTATATCTGCTTGATATATACCATATATACTTTGTATAAATGTTATGATTTTGCAAGCTATTTTAATTAGAACAAAATCTGATGAATTGTCTAAGGAAAAATTATATAATTTTTTACAAAAGCAAGTAATATATCAAACCAACGCAGGTAAAAATGGTAAAAAAAAATGGTTAGCGGCTGGATGTGAATAGGAATAGTTTCTGTTTGTGAGGATAAAACTTCTCAATTTCAAGTGAATGGTACAGTTTAGTGAGGCATACTCAATATAAAAAAGGAAACTGACAGATCAATACAAACATATGAAATATCAGATAGAGAGTTCAAAACTCAGTTTCTGTACTTGACTGCCTCTAGTACTGGTTTTAATACATGTTATATTTTCTACTATACACATATATAGTGGTAAATATAACAAACAAATATAAAATAAATATTTTAATAATTAAGTATCATATGTACATTTTCACAGTTGTCTAACGTTGACTTTTTTTTTCAGTAAGTGTTTTATTTTGATTCCTGTGTTTGTTTACCTTTTTCATGATTTAATTAATGATTAGATTTTTCATTAAACCTAAACTCACCACTGGCAGTTCCTTTACAAACCCAGTTTGGGAAACTTTGACGTAATATAATGTTTAATGCACTTCATAACCACAAATATCATGTATTTTCTCACTCTTTGTATTTTTATATCAATACGGCATACAGTTATCCTATTTAAATCAATAAAAAACGGTATCAAGTATCTAAAATGTCATTAATTTCATTATTCACACTGCATGTGACCCTTCTCCTCCACAGATAAACAGTAGCCAAATAAGCACGAATAAAGTGAATCGTCTTCATATTTCTCACCACTTAAGGTGTCAAAATAAAATAAAAGGCTCTCGGTATGGGATTCACACATGTGAGCCACCGATCACACCCCTGCAGTTGTAAGACGGCTTTTACAGAACAGCACTAATGGCGATGAAACGGAAGGCTGTGCGTCACACGCTTTCAAGGACGGATGGCACCTTGGATCAGCAACAGTATTTTATAGCACCATGAACCCTGAGTATATACATGGGAGGGTGGTCTCTGAGTGATCTCTATTCCTCATAAAGCCAAGAGAACATTGGAAGTGTTCCTGCTCATTATTTCAAGTCCATTTCGACACCTCCACACCATCTGAGAAGTCTTTCAGTACATGGGGCGCTGTAAATGAGTTGGGGTTATAGCTTATTTGTTCCTGAGCAAGCTGTTCTCTGGATTACCTCTAGTGCTATGTGATATGCCACGTAAAAGCTCACAATTAGCCATTGAGCGCACAACTCGGAGGCATTATTACAATTATCCTGCTACAATGTTGTTTTTAACTTTAAATGAATGACTTGAATTACAAGCATTGCACAAATAACTGAAAATTAGCATACTGTAGCTTTCTGCTGTCAACCCAAACAAATAAACAACGCTGAAAAAGAGCTGTTGAGTAGGGCTGAAAGTTGCGCGTACTGTGAAGTAAGAAATGCTGTATTGTGGGTTAGTCACGCAATTCGTTGTCCCTTAAGGGATGCTACATTGCAAATCTTTTGCGTATGTTCCTGTCGCATCCGTTAAGTGATAAGCTATAAGCGCACAAACAGATTGCATAAGCCTGACTATCCATGTATGAAATACAGCAGCCCACACACTGACATGAGAGATGTTTTGAAACGCACAGGAAATATGATGCAGCGACGAATCGGGTTAGCATTGGTGGGCCGCTAACGATGCTAGCCGCTTCAGGCGCTATTCTTCCTGCATCAACGGGGTTGGAAATACGGACGGAGCTGATTGCCGCTCGCTGACTGTGCTGACACTGTGTTCTTATTGTGAACTAATAGCGAGACACCCACTCGTTCCTCACTGTTGTCAAGGAGCCCAGCGGCAGATTCAATAAAGCATCTATCAGCCAAGCCTCTCCGCTGAGCTAAAGGGATGAGAAGTGCTACACAAGCGCCTGTATTTCCAGGGAAAATCAGCGCCTTGGCAAGTCCACGGTCAGGGATTACGTGACAGGCCTGCAATGAATCAGGAAAACAATGTCCCTGTATTTGAAAGAAGAAAGGGCCGCTGTAAAAGCAGTCATGATGGAAAAGAAACCAGTGCCATTTTCCCAATATTTGATATTTTTTCAAGTTTGTCACGAGAAAGCTTTGAAAAAAATATAACACCGCAATAGACAGCATAAGGCTGACTATTTCAAATAACTTTTGAAGGAATTGTTAAAGAAGACCAAAAAATAAATCTCAAAACAGTCTCACAGTTTTTATTTTTTGTGATTGTGAAAGTTTTGTGGCCTTTTGTCCATGTGATAACGTTTTTTAATTGTGAGTGAATCTGCTGTTACGCAAGGCGAGTTTCAGACTGTGTATGACAATTTTAGTTGTATTTGTATCGTATATGGTTTTCTTAATTTATGGCCAGATTTACTAAACATGGCAAATTAGCATTAGAGTGCAATTCCATAAAATATGCTAATTTGCATATAAACAATAAGTTATACATACAGAATACTGGTTAAGTGTTCGGGGCCTTAAAAATAAAATAAATGGTTTTTTTTCAGTGAGGATAAATGCTATTGGTAAAGACATTAATGATAATAAATAAATAATAAATAAATAAATGCTGTTATTTTGAATTTTCTGTTCATCAAAAAATCCTGCAGTAGACACATTACTGTTTCCACTATAAGTATTAATCAGAAAAATTGTTTTCAACATTGGTTATATTAGGAAATATTTCGGAAGCACCAAATTAGCATATTAAAATGATTTCTGAATCATTACGTGGCACTAAAGAGACAATATTTCACAATTTTGAAACAGATATATGCACTTTTTATTTGTTTGTGTCTCTGTGTATATGAAAATACATATTTTTAATAATATATGAATTACATTTTATACAAATATAATAACAAATACAAAAAATCTACATGAAACTTGTTTATATAAATATAAACAATGCATCTCATCCCTGAGACTATGACCTAAAAATGAAATATGAAGTAAAATCAAGTTCTGCTCTTATAAGCTTACAAACACATACCGCTCTGATGAAATTATAACCGCCTCCCTTGCTAATCTGCTTTTGATATATACCCTCATCTGTGAACCTGCTCAGGCGTTTAATGCTGAATGAGGCCGCAGGAAATGAGTCCACCATTAAACAGTAAATTTACCCTGAATGGCAAGCTGGCGGATGAGAGCCCGGCAACCTGTGACTGAGCATCAATTCACACAACTGACACACATACACACTCCAGCGGACATGTGCTCTCATAATACAACACAACCAAAACAACAGTGTGTAAAAAACGCACTCTTGAGTGGTGGATCCTGCATAGCCAAAAACACAAACACACATGCTAAAGGAAATTCTCACCATATCCACGAATGCCTTCGGAGGGGAAGGCTGCTCAAGCGTATCATTCTCTCCTCTCGAACCCTGTGATTGCGGCCGGACTTCATTGAACAACAGACTTTCAAGAGTTTCTCAACAAGCTCTTCATGAATCCTTCTCATTGAGAGAAAAGACTACGTGACTACTTTGGATTTAAGTGGTTTCTGTGTCCATAATGCCTTCTTGCTCCCATCATGCCATGTGGAGTCTGGTTTCTTAATCTGCTGCTACTTTGCCATAATTTAATGATGTTGAAAAAAAAAGCATAACATTTAAAAAAAATCAATTATCAAGCTACATATAAAGGAAAGATAAATGAAATTACTCTAAAATTTACAATGGATTCTATAACGTCTAAATACAGCAGCCTCTGACGGAGTGTGCCGAGCTGTTCCCGTCTCAACTGATGTTCATTGTGTTTATATGGAAAGCGCTTGACCACATTCCTCCTTCCACATGACGATATCAAATCTTTGTTTTTTCCTGTTGCCAGTGATATATTTCCTCTCACATCAACAGAGGGCCGGGTGCTAGAGTTTAGAAAATATATACTGCCCTAAATCCTTCAGTGTTTCAATTACATCAGCTTTATCCACCTTTTTCCTGAACATTAAAGTCTGTTTTTGTTTTCCTGGCGTTTTGCGTCAATGGTTCACATACCTCAGGGGCAAGAGCAATTTCTACTATTAAAACATTAGGTTAGTAAAAAAACACTTTTGCAGTGATACCATAGAATAGCCTTTTACAAACAGATGAAAAATATTTCTTAGAATCTAAAGTACCTTTGTGCTTTTCCATGGATGTTAAAGATTCTTCATGGAACCATTGATAAAACAAATCCCCAGCCGTTTTATGTTGACGTCACCATGAAACATTAGCATATTGTCCACCCACTTGTTGGTCTGTTCGTGTTGGTCTAAATGAAAATGCAAATTCATTCTTTGCCACAAGGTGCCACTTTTGGATCGATAAAATTGTGTTTTCTCCTAGAAAACCTGTAAGCAAAGCAGGTTTGGAAAAAAAAATTGCTGAGCGAATCATTTGGAAGTCATTAAGCAAGCAAGATAAAAATAAATGCATATTATAAGACAAGGAAAGTGGTTTTTTTAACCTTGCATGCATGAACCAAAAACAAAATATTACCCATAAAAGACTCAGCACAGTCAATAGATCAAAAAAAAAGTATTTCATAGATACCCCATCGCTTTCACACAGTCTGCTCATATATTTTGTAATATTTTTGTTTCGTTACTGCATTATAAATAATTTTCTTATCTGGTTTTGGTTGCAGAGGCAATGTCTCCCTTGAACAAAACATCCCTGGTGTACTAGTGTGTGTTTGTGTGGGAGGAAAACACATTGCAGGCTTGGGTGAGAGTACTGTTCCTGTGCAGATCTACTTCCCTGTCGGCATGTGGTCATCCTCTTCGACCCCATAACGAGAGCCCCTGCTGCCCTCTTCGTTCCAGTAGCTAAAGCGTATCGATTCTGTCAGTGAAAGCTGCACTCTTTAGCTTTTTAACACAACAAACGACGCCTCAAACTGAGAGGGAAAGAGAGAAGACCTCGGGATGCTGCACTGGGATATGGTGACAAGACAGTGAGAGGTTCATATGATGATTTGTGATTCGATTTCTCTCTCTTTATCATATTCCCACAGAGATGCAATATCAGCCATCTCATCAGCCCTATCTCATTCTATACTCATTTAATGGCATGGAAAAATGTAAATATCCAAATATCACAAAATTTGGCAACAAATAATGCTAAACAGTCTGTTTTCAAAGTAAGTCTGGTTGCATTATTAAATGGAAGATGCCCTAAAACAGTAATATTGTGAAATATAATAGCAGTTTTAAATAACCTTTCTATTTTAATATATTATAAAATGTAATTTATTCCTGTGATGGCAGAGCTTAATTTTCTGCATCATTACTCCAGTCTTCAGAATAACAGGATCACTCAGGAATCATGCTCATGTAATATTTCTTATTATCAATGCTAATATTTGTGTGGACATTTTTATTGACTCTTTGATGAAGAGAAAGATCATTTATCTGAGATAGAATGTTTTGTGCTGATGTAAATGTATTTTTCTGTCAATTTTGATCAACTTAATCTATCCTGAATATTAAAGTATCAATTTGCCCCCCCCCAAAAAAATCCATGTTCACAACACGTGATTGAAAAAAGCAATCTGTCAACATCAGTTAAAGCTGACAGAACACAGGCATAGAAGAGAATTTCAAAAAGTCTCCTGGGAGTAGATTAGCATAAAGAATAGACTCTTTGAGTCTTGTCACAAAATAGCTCATTTGCTATTGTGCAACAGGCATTGTAGAATTTAAGCACCAAAAACCTACACACTTGTTTTAACACAGTGGTTCTCAACTGATTTAACATTGGACATCAAGTGGCTATTGTTCAATGGACAAAAGCAAAGAAAATGTCCTTTGAAACATTACCGTGAACAGCATAGACCCAACAATAAGCAACAGCAACAATAAACATAAATCACCAAAGTGTCATTTTACAGTCTCACTATGCGCTTGAATGCACAGCATGTAGCATAAATACTGTATATCAATAACGTGTTTATGAACGCTTTTGCTTTTTGCATAATTTATCACAAAACACAAGTGGCACAAGTTGGCACAAACGTACATATTTATTAGCATATTTATTGTTTACTCCTAATTATGCATGATATGCAATATTGTCAGTTTCATCTTTATTTTATTCCAGCATTTCACCACTCTATCATTAAATAACTACACCTATTATCAGATCAGTTTTAAATGCTGTCTGCCATAATATATCTGTCAAATATGGCTGATTTATACTGTACTGTAACAGCTTAAAATCAGCTCCCCGTTCTTCCCTTCAAAATGCATTTACATCAGGTATGCCACAAGTCACATTTCATACTGTTCATTGCATAACATCCGTAAGGATAAAAGCTTTTAGTGTTAAAAATCCACAGAGCATAAATTTATAGATGCACCACTGAACTGCAACCTGGTTATAGTGCATTATGCAATAGCTTCTTTCCTTTTATACACATGATCTGTGACCATTATCAATCTCCACCGTTTCCACTTCATTCACTCGTTAATTCGGTGCACTTACTGACAGCGAGAGCTAAATGAAATGCATGCTGGTATTTGCATTGGGCGTGATCACTGAAGAGTGAGAGAGGGATATGTTATGACTCCTGAATGAGGGTCCTACTGGGGCTGCTCACACTAGTCCTTCTCCCAACCCCTAAAATAGACTTTCTGCATTGCACCAGCGGTCCTTATCTTGCTGTCTGATGTTTATGTTATCTCTCTACAGCAATATCTTACTCTCCCTTTCAGCGCTGCTTTTCATATTTCATTTTTACAAACGGGGCCACCAGGATAAAGTCAAATTACAGCACCTGAGGTCTTAAAACAAAAGCACTTCATAAACTTAAAAGCATCATGACCACAGGGTGATCTATTAGACTCTTAGCTCAGGTTTTACAGATTCATTGGAGTCTATAAACAACTCCATGGTTTCAGTAAATGTCTTAAGAAATGGACAATTGCCAACGCACTGTGACGGGACGAGGGAAACAGAGGACTCAAATGCAGAGGGTCAGACACTAGCGGAGGTTTTAATCACCAAATGCAAAAGACACAAAAACTGAAATCAAAAAACAGCAAGCAGTCTCTGGGATAATCCTGCTCTGCCTGCAGGAAGGGGCAAACAGAAAGGCTGGCGACTTCCAGACAACATGTTCGCAGGAGTCCCACAATGTCAGTTAAGCGCGAGGCAGAAAAAGGTGTCCTCTCCACTATGAATCCTGGGCACAATTAACACAGATGTCAGATAATCAGACACAGCACGACACTCACATAGATCACTCCTTCAGTTTTTTCAGGTAATGCAAAAAATATCTTAGTCAGTGTAGACTAACCCCCAATCAAACTACTCTAATGAGTCAACACATACAGCTTCCAAACAGGCAATGACTTGTTGTTCACATATGTAGTTAAAGATGCAAATAAGGCATTTTGTCAATATTTAATGAAAATGTATAACTGAAATCACATTTTATGTTTTTTAAGTATTGTTACTCATTCAGTCGAATCACTTCGACGTTACATATGGGAACTCGCCAGAGAGACCAATCGTCTTTGAGCTTCAAACAAAAGGCCAATGAATATTGACATGCACTTGATTGCGCTCAGGTGCACCTCATCACTACGTGAGTATAAGAGGGCACGAGCGCAGTGCACATGCAGCTTTTCGCTTCAGAGCCTTCGCCGTTCGAAGCTGGAGATCCCCTTGGATTTTTCTCAGTTGACGGTCGATCTACTGAAATGAGTTCCTGGTATCATCTGCTCTGCTTGTCTGACAGCATTTACTGGGTGGAAGTTTCCTCACCTCTATGGACGGACATGATCCTGAAAGACTGAGATGTCTTTGGCAGCATCAAAGGGTAAGTCAGGCGGCGAAGCAGAAACCACACCGAGAGGGCACCACTCTGCGGTGTCTGCCCGTCTGCGGCGGATGCTGAACTGTTGGCTATGCTCCTCCGCGCCGCTGAGGTAATCGATTTGGAGGTGCCCCGTGCACCCTCAGCCGACCCCTTGCAGCTGATGATTGGTTTCTGGGAGCCAGCCACGCTCTCCCCAAGTGCCTTTCTTCCCGGAGGTGCACGAGGAGCTGACCAGGTCGTGGTGGGTCCCGTGGAGCGTGCTGGTGGGGTCAGCCATGGCTCCCGTCCAAGGCGTTTAAGCTGTCGTCCGCTCTGCACACGATGGCAACACTCCAGGTCTACCAGGCCAAGGCGTTGAAACACCTGCACGAGAGTGTTCCTAACCAGGGGGCAATGCAGGAACTCTGTGCTGCTTGGTACAAGCTCTGTGGTCCGCTGTAGCGGTAGACTAATCTGCGCCATCTGACCAATCACAGCAGTGAGGGCTCACGGAGAGGCGGGGTTTAGACAGACTGAGTCTTCTAACTGCTTCACACGAGTCGTTTATGAATCATTTAGAAATGGAGTAAAATTAAATCTATTTTTGGAGTGTTTTTTTGACCTTGCATACATGTAAACCTGTTTTAAGAGACTCATAAAACAATATTAGCAAACCTTAAAATGGCATAAAAAATTGTTGGCACGTATACATATAATAAATATTATATACATGTACAGAAATGTAATGTTAACAACTATTAGAAATCAATATATAGCATATATTGCAAATTGATGTTTTTACATCTGATTTGTAAATGTATGTAACTTGACTCATAAAAATAACAACATTGACATATGCACAGAAAGCCCAGGTATGTTTTAACCTGTAATGACAGCCACGAGATGTAAAACAAGGCACATTGTACCATTGTTAATGAAACACATGTAAATGAGCTCTTGAGTAAATCATATGAAACATAACCTGTCTGTTAAAGTTATAACCCAATTTATGTGCCTGAAAGAAGCAGCAGCCGAATCTCTTTGTTATATCGCGGGCGCTAATGAATTACTCACGTCCAGAGGCTAATTTACATAATTCCAATTCTCACCCAAAGGCATTATGCTGGCTTTTTTATGATTCCTGAATTCTATTACTGTTGTGAAAACAAAACCCCACTGTGTAAAGAAGGTGGGAGACGGTGAAATAAATTGAGAGAAATCTTCAAAGGGCCAGTGGAATGAGAAGGAAAATAATACCGTGGCTATCGATGTCATGCGAGTCTCGTCTGCTATCTGTCCTCAGGACTGTGTAATTACTGTCACAATGTAATTAACCTTCACCTCGTCTTGATGGATACTTGGGTGCTCACAGCATATTGGCAATGACATAGGAAGCAAGTGTACAGCCATGTCCGATAACGGTCTGGAAGATGATTTGGTGAACAGCAGGTGGCATTTAAATGTCATGGGTCAAAATGCTACATGAGTAAAGAATTAAAACATCCTAGCATCAAAGAAAAATATGAAATCAAAGAGGAGAAAGGAGAAAAAAAATCTCTAGAATATAATATAATATATATATATATATATATTAATGCGGTCAAACAATTAATTGTGATTTATCACTTAAATAAGTTTTTGTTTACATATATGCATGTGTGCTTTGTATATTTATTATATATATATATATACACACACACAGTATATACACACACATACACATACATGTATAAATTATAAATCCTTAATTATATGATTATAAATACAGACATGGAAATATTTGCAAAATGCATACTGTATGTGTGCATATTTATACATGTATAATAAATATAAGCAAAACACAAACATATATTAAGCAGATTTTTTTTATGCATCTGTCACTGACGAATAATTAAAATATACTTACATTTTAAAAGGTGGAGTGAATGAAAATACTGTATATCCAGCAATGGTTTTAGGAAATGATTGTTTTCAGCACTGTGGAGGTGGAATATTTCTAATATTTCAAAGGGTCTTACAGAGAAAATATTTAGCCAGGAGTCCATTTATTATGCTGTTTATCACGACTGCAATTTAGTTTTCTGTGTCCTACAGTGACATGACAGAATTTATCCCGCAAGGAGTTTAACAATTACGGCCACGCAGTGCTGATTTTTCAAATCATCCCTTTGTGCGAAACCAAAGCCGTTACACCATGACACCATAGCGCCCCCTCCTCACGGGTGACTCTGGTCAGAAACATATGTGGAAACCCGCATGTTCGCTGCTCAACACCCAGTAAACAAGCCCTCTGGTGCTACATGAACAGCCAACCAATAAGTCTTTATCTCACCTCAGTCCATCAGTCCCATTTTTTCCAATTCATTAGCTTTAATCGCATAGAATGACTCTTTATCGAGTTTCCCACCTCCAACGCCAACGGCAGGAGAAAAAGGGAGGATTGTGGGTATCTTGCGGAAAGCCCTGAAAACAGAAGTGATATAAATAGCAGAAGGAGCAGAATTATGTAAGAGAAGACAGACAAAGAGATGGGGTGTGCGATCAAGCAGCGTCTGAGAGAAGGGGCCAAAACCAGCTTGTTCATTGTTATTCGCGCTGATGCGGCTCTCGCTGTCTGTCACCTCCTCAATTTACGGAACCAAGCTGCTTTAAAGGAACAGCTTGCATTTTAATTATGTTTTCCATAAATTATTGATTTCTTTTTACATTAATAAGGGTCGTAGTCTCTACTCATCGAAATGTGTTGATGTAGGAGAGGACATCATCTAAATACACAGGGGAATTGAGTCGTGATGCAGGGCTTGGTGAATGTAAAATCTGCATCAACAGGATACATTAAGAAGCGTGTCATATAATGCAAGCTCATGCTGGAGCGCTAGCTGTGAGGAAGACCCTGGTAGTCGAGGAGAGCGATGAATTATTCAGTGCTTGCCTCATAGATCCTCATGGTCGGTGTGAATAAGCTGTTTTGTAACTTCGGTTGGGGCGGGATGTGGAGAGAGATGTATTATTGATTCCTTCCATGCACACAGGTGCTTTAATTGGCTGGAAAGAATAGAGCTTTCTCTCTTTCTGTCTTAAAACATTTTCTCCATAATCCCTGCTTTATTGAACAAAAGCATCCTTAATACTCGTTAACATAAGTATAAACCTTAATTAAAAATGTAAGTTGATCTAAAATATATTTCAAATAATTGATAAATTTAGTGACAAATATATTATTTTATTCTATATCCTGAAAAATCATGAAATTCTTTTAATAAAGTCCTGAGTAAAAAATCTGCTTTGCCAACACAGAAATAAATTCATTATATTTTAGCATGTGTTAAAATAATATTAAACGGCTGTAGTAGTGCTGTCAAACTGTTTTGAAAAGGTTTTTGTGTACATAATAAACACTGTTTATATTTATAGTGTATATATAAATACAAACACATGCATGTACATATTTAAGGAAAAAGTGCTATGCATATATATTAAAAATATTTATATATATTATAAATTATATATATATATTTTTTTTTTTCCCTTTTCTTTTTTTTTCTTTTTTTGCTGAACGCAGCATCTGTGCAGTATTCAAGAAAGTGTAAAAAATACAACTAGAGCACATTACAATTCCCATATTGTATTCTATCCCACAGCACAATGCACCACACTTAAATTTGTGAAGAACCAGCATTACTGTAAAATAAATATATCCCAAAATCTGGAGAGAAAATAAATCTAAGACAAACTGAATTAAACTCCACCCCCTAGATTTAACAAGTAAACAGGTAAAGTCATGTGACAACAGTGTAGCATCCTACAGTTTAAAACGTTACATACCATATACTGGATTGCAGCGTTTGCAGTGTAAGCAATTTGCTAAAATTCCATCTCTTAACACTTCAGCAGTCAGCAATTCGGTGCTCTCTTAAGCACAGCTATTAAACCAAGGAGGTGCGTGGGGCTCATTTCTGCACCAAACGATCAGAAATAGCATCAGTCAGGGGATTTCACCAAGTGTACACTGACATTATACAGCGCAACGGGTACAATTAGCGCAGTGCTTATGGGCTGCAAAGATGATAAGTGGCTTTCTTTCTCTCTCACACAGTTACTATCAGCACCTCTGTCAGACAGCCCTAATCACAGACCCGCTCTACAGATGACTGCTCATTCATCAGCTCTCAGAAATTAGATTAAGACCAAATTTAAAGGTGATGTGTGGAATTCCTAGCGCCACCAAAAAGAATAGAGTGCTGTAGTGATTACGTATATTCACAATTATAGGATTTTGAAAATTACAACCATCATCCTGGGTCTCTTGATAAAAACCAAATAAGCTCTGTGAATAATAAAGGTTTATAATTCAACACAATCATTTTTATAAATGACTTTTTTGGGTAATCAACGTTATGCCACAAAATGCTGTCAATTTGTGAACTTGGAAATACTCCTTTAATGTTAAATAAATCACAGATCAAGAGCAGAGCCAGTGGAAGCATTACTTAACAACATAGAAGTTCAGGAAAAGATAGAAAGATGCAGTCAAGTGTAAAGAGAAATGGAGGTGGGAAAGGGCCACCGCATACCCAATATAGCTGCAAGGCCATTAAAACTGTCTACATCCAATGCCATGACAGACTATGGTGGACACAGGGTGCATTAACGACAGCACACAAACAGCACACTCCTGATTAAATGATGTGACTGGCTCTAACTGTGCACTCGTTGCATAGAAGTGAGTGCTGAAGAGGCAGATGAGAGACTCGTTCTTCGCTGAGAAGGCAGCGTTGTCAAAGGAGAACATTCAGCGGCTGTTGACTATCGATCTGTTGATCTTTCATGCACTGAACCCTTGTATCTCAGTTCTCTACATGCAGATCCATGCTGAATCACGGCCTTTATGGAGATATTTTTACCGCAGTATGATTAACAAAGGCATAACATCTTCAAAACTAAAGATTTAAATGCTGCAAAGCTACTGTACCAGCTACAAAACACCTCAAAACTAAATATCTGCTATGCACTTTGCAAAAGATGAAATTATATAAAGGCCTGTATTTAACAACTTTTTTCAATTGTTAAACATCTGGAAATTACTGTTTGCTACTGCAAATGAAATAAGAAACATTCGAACAGAAACTGAAATACTGCAGATTAGGAGAAATGTTGCATTACATCACTTGCTCTACTGCAATAAATGGGTGCCGTCAGAATTAGAGTTTCGCTTAAACTAAAACAACACAATAATGCACAAGTAATCCAGTCTTGTGAAGTAAAAGCTGCTTGTTTGTAGCAAATTCATCATTAAAGGGCTTAACAAAATTTCATTCTGACGGCACCCATTCACCGCAATGGATCTATCTGTGAACCCATTATAATATGCTATATTTATCTGAATCACTTCTGAAAAGACAAACTCATCTACATCTTTCTACAAGTATTCCCGTAATCACAACATTACATTAAAACTTCTGATTTTAGATTTGATTTTTAAGCAGAAATGTAAGGATTTTTAATACTGTCCATTTACCAGGTTTTTACCATTAGTGATGGCCAGAATTTTTATATTGTGAATCTGATCTGCATAATTCCTTTACAGAATGGTTCACTGAAACAATGTCACACCTTCCGCTTATTTTTATTTTCAGACAAGAATATTTTCTCCTAAGCTGTATAAAATCACAAAAACAAAACAAAGCATGATATCTGCATGATATCAGTATAATAAGTAATTAAGATAACACATGGTGTCATAAATATTGTAACTTTACAGGCTTGAAGATTCATACATAATGCATTCATCTCGATGGTGGGGTCTAAAAATAAGGCTCTTTCCTTGCAGTAATAATTCATTGTGGATTCTGTCTCTTTATGTTAACAGGCAGCTCTTTTCCAGACTGATGGCCTCTAGCTTGAAAGGACAATGCTGTTGGGGAACTATTCAAATGAGTGACATTTCCAGGAAGAAACAAATGCTGGACGCACCAAGAAATGTCAGGCTTTGGTATTTTTGTTAATTGGACAAATTCTTGCTCTCTCTCTCGATCTACTCACACAATATCCCTGGCCTGGTGAGATCTCTTGTAAATGTCTTTCATCACAGGAGTTCAGGCATCTTCTCATGCAACAGCTGTGAACGGTTCTGTGCTACTGAACTGTAAAGATGGCAAGGGGTATCACACGGCTGACTGTTGAGAATGCCACACGACTGTTCAATAATGTGTTTACTCCTCAGCAGCATTCATCTTGAATGCTGGCTAAGCTATAGTCTTTTGTTTTTTGGCCCAGAATTTCCTTCTGGTTTCCTGCCTCCTAGTGTGCTAGAATAACCACGATCCATTTAATGAAAGCATCTACAAATGAGATGAATAAATAATTCACATGCTGAAAAATTGCTGGTGGTCTTTGTGGGACCATTAAAACTTTATGAATGATTTCACATCTTTAAAATAATCTTTACATTTATCATGTGGTTTTTGCCACTTATTAGAAGATTAAGTTTTGATGCCAGCTGGTTGTACTTGCTAAACTGGCTTGGACACAATGCTAGACCAAGTTATTTAAATGTATGGGGTCAGTAAGATTATATTTTTTATTTTGCAAGAATGCAGTAAATTGATCAAAAGTAACAGTCCAAGCATTCACAATGCAGTTCTTTTGAATCATAAAATCCTGACAATAGTTTCCACAAAAAAACTAAGCAGCTCCAACATTGACCATTAAAACAAACGTTTCTTGAGCACCAAATCAACATATTAGAATGATTTCTGAAGAATCATGTGACACTGAAGACTGGAGCAATGGTGCTTCAACTCTGCATTACAGCAATAAATCCCCTTTTTAAATTATAATTACACATAAAAGTTATTTTACATAGTTTATTATAATAAACATAAAATATTTAATATAAATACTATTTTGCAATATTACTGTTTTTATTTTAAAAAATAATATATAAATATATATTATTAAAAAACTAAAATTTTGAGTGTTAATGTATCTTAAATCTTAAAAGTATATCTAATCTTAAATGATCTGTCTTAAAAGTAATTCAAAATGTATTTAGTTAATTATATGGTTTTATGTAGTTACATAGTTTATAATATAGTTTTTATATTTTAATGATGTAATTATTTAGTACAATGTATTTTTTAAATAATGTATTAATTTATTTATTAAATTGACATGTTATTTCCCATAAAACAGCAAAAAACACCACCCAACATTTTTCCCCTCCATAAAGGTTTTATTCAGCACGATCAAAGCTAAAATGAAAAATCTAAATCTATGGTATTGCTCTCACTGAATGGTCACTGTGGATTTTCAACCATCTGCAAATATACATGCTTTCTTATTCTCCCTCTTCATTTCTCTCTCTATATCCCATCTAACTGGCTAACTGCACAGACCTTCTTACAAATGATAAACACCCTCCATAAGCACTAACAGCACTCTTGGGGCTGCAGTCTGTCCCTCTGTTACGCTAAACACACTAATTCAATGTCTTCTGAATGTCTGCCAGGGTCAATTAAAAATCAGGAATCCAAACCACGTCTGCCACCACCGGCACACAAACAAACATGCAAACACAAACTCACATAAGCAAACACATGAACACTGACCGCCAGGCTTCCCGGTAAACTCATAATACATGGTGTTATGGATTATTAGACTGAAAATATTGAATAATGCTTTCAACTTTTTTTTTTTTTTTTGCATAGAAAATGTAATTAAGCTACAGCTTTCAAACAGCACTTCTAAAATTGGGTTACATCGATGGCTGGGAGCATAAAAAAAACTATTTAATAATAAATTGTTATTAATCTTAAATTTAAAAGCAATTAAGTCAAGTAAATGACTTTAGTAATTAACTGGAAAAGGAAAATCGCTTTATTGCTCATTTCGTTCCTCCCTTGCATCTGGTCTTTCTCTCGTGTCTTCTGCTAATTCCTGGGCTCAGCAAAATTAGTTCAGAGTTCAGTGCAAACAATCCAAAGCAGCCATTACTGAAGTGAAATTTATTTTCTTAAAAACCTGAAAACTGATTGCGGCTCAATCAGATCACAGTGCATACAGGAAAAGATAACTGTACTAATCCAGCATGCTTAAATAAGATCTTGCTATTTCTGCGGGTAGCCAAGAAAGATATTTCACTGCAACTAAAAATAGCCCAACAGTGCATTTTATCCGTTATTTCCGTGCATCATTACTTTGTTTTGATTCGATCTGCAATTAAATCAAGCACTCTGGGATTATGTGCACTGTTGCTGCTCACCATGGAAACCGAGTTAATTCGACATGTGAAGGTTGCTTAAGTTAGTGCAACAATTCTACAAAGCAAATAGCAACACCAGACTGATGGCGGGGTGATGCAGGTCTGTTATCTGTAACCAGTAATCTGTGGGGGGGGAGAAGTCAGGTGAAATCCATTCTCTATCGTGATGGCAAGCCCACTGCAAACAGATCTAATTGAATTTCTATAAATAGACTTTCGAGAAAAGAGGGGTCTTAGACCTCTCCACTAATGATATACTGGTGCTAGGAGAGGGGGAACAGTTATTTCTGAGCAAATGTTGACCTAGCCATGCATTGGTGCATATATGCAGGGCATAGACATGAAATCTAAGATAAAAAACAGTTTGAGACAAGGCTGTTAAATTAGGGTTAAATTAGTAATATATTTCAATTTAGCATTTCATTAAGGTAAACAAAAAATAAGATTGCACAAAATTACTAATAATTTAATCGCTGTAGTTTGTTTCAGAATAGATTTAAAGATAGTATTACATCACTAATGGATCTTCTGCAGTGAATGGGTGCCGTCAGAATGAAAGTCCAAACAGCTGATAAAAACATCCCAATAATAGACTCTGGTCTATGAATTATTGACTTGTCAAGAGAAAGTAGTTTATAAATAAACAAATACATCAAGTGATTTATAACTTCCATAATACCCATAATTAGGGATGGGAATTGATAAGATTTTTACGATTCCAATTCCATTTTGATTAGTGGTGTGCATTGGCACTGCCCTCACGATTCGATTCAATTACGATTCACCAGGTAACGATTCGATTCGATTCGATTCTACAATGCATTGCGATGCATCAAAATTCTACTGCACAAAAGGCAAATTTTTCATCAGTCATGAGGCAATACAAGCAGATAT
>JAUMHP010000055.1:5586079-5596550 GCA_032361065.1 Enteromius trimaculatus | reverse complement strand
ATGCATGAGAAGGCATTCATTTAACCTTAACCGTTACTAACAGCAAGTTTTACACAGCTAATTTGATGGCAGTGTTTTCAGTGTTAATCAGTTTTATTAGCCGAGGACATGCTAACGTTGTTGCTGCTGCTGCCACTGCTGGGTTGAGAACTATTAGTCCGTTCTGGATCCAAAACGCAACATTCTTTTGTTATTGAATGCTGTGTGGGCAAATGTTTTAGCGTGTTAGTGGTATTTCCTCCCTTTCCTTCCGCTTAGGCGCGATGCTTACTATTGACTGAGCGTAAGCTACGCAACCCGCATGATGACATCATTCATGCCCACTGGAATCGTTAAGGGAATCGTTTGCAAAAGGAATTGAAACACTGGGAACCGGTTCTCGACAAGAACCGGTTTTCGATTCCCATCCCTACCCATAATATAGCTTTTTCCATTGAAAAACTCATATCGCCTGAATCCAGAGAAATAAATTACCAAAACAGTTTTAAACAAATATACTGGTGGATTTTAATGAAAGAGGACTACAGGGATGAACGTTTTCACTGGAGTTATGAGCTCATATTTTGGTCAAAACAACGGTTTGAAGCTGATGCCTTAATGATGAATTTGTTTCTTACAACACACATATTTTCATGCAATAAAATGATAACTGATGGACGGGAATTGTGTGAATTACTTGTGGGATATGGTGGGGTTTTTTTTAATATACTGTTTGGACATCTGGTGGCACCCATTCATTGCAAAAGATCTATTAGTGAGCAAGTTCCGTAATGCTGAATTTCTCCAAATCTTTTCTGATGAAGAAACAAACTCATCTACGATCCTGGACGGCCTGAGGATAAGTAAACAAAGTGTTGAGATCTGGATCCCTTTTACGAGAGTTATTAAGTATGCTTTACAACTAATCCCTAAATATCAAAACCGCAAGTGTAGACCACATGCACCTCAAGGCAGCGGAGCCATTGCTCAGTTTTGACAGAGGTCTAATGCGGTGAGCAGGCAGGCAGTCGTAAAGAAGCCGTGATTTGTCTGCGCAAAGGTTATTCCGTCACCCCTCCCTCTCCCTAAAACACATAAGGGAACAGACAGGTTGACGTTAATGTTGTCTCTATTCTCCCTGGATTAGAGTGTCAGTCCAGCAGGAGCAGAAATAAATAACCTACCGCACTAATGCAGGGGGCTAATTCGGAGCGTGCAGAGGAGGAGGTAATACAGCACCTGACATTTATCAGTTATTCTGAGACAAGAACCGAAAAAGACTGAGTTGGCAGAGGGCATGAGCTCTTTAGAAACAATTTCAGCTGATTTCAGCTTTACACCATCGGTTGAGTGGGAAAACAAAAGGGCAGTGGGAAAAGAAATGACAATATCTAACAGCCTGGGTTTATGTGGAAACGTGTAAAGTGCAAATGTTTCGTACCTTTGCGCGATAGACTGAAGGTTTTGGTAGATGTCTGCATGCATTATTGTGCGAACACAGCGTTGAACATCTCCATCAATACGGGGAGCAATCAATCAGCTCCATGAGCGTCATACAGCCTTCATATTTTAATCAGGCAATTAGCCAGCCAGCTAGCTAAACTCCTCCATGCTCTCAGAGTTAAGGAGGTGAACATCAATTTTTCCCTTGTGAGTGATCCATTCTTTTCTGCATTCGCTTTCCAATATAGTAAAAAACACTCCAGTCACAATCAATCACACACACACACACACGACAAAGATATATTAGCTAGAAGTACAGCTTTGACAGATATGCTTTTCATATAGGCTAGTATACAACAATACACAGTGGCCCAGCTCTACTCTCAAGTCAATTCCTATTTCGATTTCATTTCATTACAATTCATTTGGCACATTTTAACTGCTTATGTAATAATCTGCAGCAAACCTACTAAAATGTTGTTTCATGAAAATATCCCATTTTAAAAATTAACAACCGGCCCTAAACTATGCAGTTCAACTACAGCCAGTCCATTCAGTCAAAGATTCAGATGAATTAAAACTGCAGCTTGTGAGTTAGTGAGACTTTTGAATATTTTATTGAAAAGAAGAATCATTTGTCTGTGAATTGTTTAGGCTGGAAGAGTTATTTGTTATGACTGATTAAAAAGTTTTGGTTCATACGAGTCATTTGTTCGTGAATTGGACTGTATGATAGGACAAGATCAGAGTATGTGTGTTTATGGTCTACTTTTAACTGATCGCATATTCACGAGTCTCTAGATTCAGGGTGTGATACTGCTTAAAAGTCAAGCTAAAATGTCAATATGAGGGTTTTTTTAAGAACTTATATCCAGATCATTCAATAAAAAAAGTATGCAATTACAGGACCCAGCTCTGAATAGGGATATTTACTATATAACACCACATAAACCTATCCCTCACACAAACCTAATGACATGACAAACATGTTTTCTGTTTCGCAAAACCCTCACATATTTGGCCAAATGTGTAAACACAAAAAATGACACCACAATGATCACATGCAAAAATCAGGTGAAGAAACACAGACAGGAGTACATACTTGCTTCGATACACTGAATATAATTGGACCATGGCACATGTGCTGTCAAAATGTCTCTACAGACTACAAACGTCATGATTTAGGAGAGAAGCGGGCCCTAAAGAAAGGTGAACTTGTCTCAGTCTCTAGTGTCTCTTTCTTGTTCTCAGCCAGGTGCTTCCTCTGCTTGTCTTTTCTCTGACGCTAACAACAAAACACGACAAAAATACCACAGCTTTGCATAGGTGCTGTCCATATTCATCAAATCTCGATTCCTGCTTAATCAAAAAAAAAAACAAACCGTAAAAACAGTAACTTGTCTTGAGAATACAGTCATGATGTTACTTTAGTGTTTTATGTGAATGCCAAAATACTCACCAATGAAATGCAAAGTTCTTGAAACACTTGAAGCCAGCTTTAATATACTTTCATTATATATGAAATATTTATTTCTGTGATGCAAAGCTCCAGTTACTCATTACTCCAGTCTAAAATGTCACAGGATTCCTCAGAATTCATTATTGAATTATCAATATTAGCAAGAGCTGGCTGCCAAATATTTATTTGGAAACTGAATAAATACTTTCTTCAGTATACTTTGATGAATAAAAAGTTAGTGTATATTGTCAGAAAAGATTTTTATTTTAAATAAATGCTCTTCTTTTTACTTTTTATTTTTATTTCTCAAAGAATCCTGACCAAAAGTATCACAGGTTTTAAACACTAGAACAATGTAGTCTCCAGCACTGATAAGAAATCAGCATATTTGAATGATTTCTGAAGGATCGTGTGACACTAAAGACTGGAGTAATGTTGCTGAAAATTCAGCTCTGCATCACAGGAATAAATTAGATTTTAAAGCATATTAAAGTAGAAAAATATTATTTTACATCGTAATAATATTTCACACTATTATTAAAAACAAACAACAACTTAATGTTAACATCTTAATGGTTTAGAATATCAGCGCATGTAAATCTAATAATCTAAAAGATCACTCCAATTTAGCTACAGTATCTTAGATTAGTTCCTCCATCTGACGTATATGTGGACAAATGTAATTTGCAATATATTCTTAATGGTTGCAAATAAAGGAAAAACAGGATCAATCTCTAAACATTTCCAGGAAGGAGCCTTTGAGTGTTTTTAGAAGAAATCGAACGGTTGAAGTGGGAGATATATTGCATTCAAAATGTCATCCACCACATTGCAAGAACTCAGAGAGCAAAGAGAGTGCCGCATAATATATGACACAGCACGTACTGAGACGACAGCACAGGTCTCATCTGCAGCACAGCTAGGATTTTTCCTCTTCAATCATTACCTGGTGCTCCTAACAATAAAATTCATTGAGCGTTGACTTTAATTTTATAGGATTCTCGAAGCACAGCTGCCCCCATCACTGTTTCTTCTGACGGCCAGCGGGGAAGAGGTCACAGATTTTATTTTTACACTGGTTTTTTGGTTTCAGTCGTAGTTTAAAAGTCATCCTTAAGAGGGTTCATATTCTTGAAAAAATAATACTTTAGTTCACAATGTGAAAAACATGGCAAATGGTAACGAAACTTTCATAAACATTTAAGAATGTATAAAACATACAAAACAATTTATAATTGATGTGAAAACTGTACATGCACACATACATATTAAATATTTATATATATGAATTAAACAAGTAACTCAATTTTTTTTAAATGATATATATATATATATATATATAAATACTCTTTGCATATTTGCATTAAATGTCAAAAATATATATTAAATGTAACAACAACTAGTTGATTGTTTAAACGCAAAAATATATATTAAAATGTATGTTTATTACATACAATATAGTATTAAATGTGAAAAATGTTTAATCTATATAAAACAATATTTGAAGAATGACTGTATGTGCATGTGTAAGTAATGATAACCATTGCCTTTGTTTTACTAATTTATTGAAAATTGCAAATCCAACACCAATTTTTTTATTATGCAAACCTGCTGATATAATTTTTTACAATATTGCTCAAGTCAAGCTTTATTGTCATTCCGCTACATGTGTGGATATACAGTGGAACGAAATGTCGTATCTCGCAGGACCACGGTGCTACACAAATAAACATAAATAGGAACCTACAGTAAATACACTAGATGTAGAATTTTTTTTTTTTAAACCTATACATATACTATAAATAATGGACTATACATAGATATAACCTTAGACAGACTATACAAGTAGTTTACATAATGACTGTGCATGATAATGTGTAGGAAAGGTATTTAAAGGATAAGAAACAGATGATTTGTGGTGCGTCAACAAGTATTTATTAGGTCCTTGTAACACGTTAGTAAGAAAGTGTCTGGTGCATATAGAGATGAAAGAATGCAGGTGGTTTGTCAGGCCCACTCACCTGTGCGTAGCACACTCAGAGGTGCAAAAATTGTGTTTTGAGTTTTTCAACAGAATTTCAGAGGGGGGTGAGATGGTTGGAATTCAGGGCTCTAACAGCCTGGGGGAAAAAGCTGTTGGGCAGTCTTGCAAAGCCGGCTCTGATGCTCCTGTAGCATCTTTACTGTTGAATATTATTAAAGGATTTGTCTTATGTTTACACAAAAAAGCAATTTCATCAACTAAATTAACACCACGAGGCTGTAAGAAATGATCATGAACTGTAAAAATGTAATAAATGATTATAAGGTTGAGATTATTAAGCAGTATGTGTTCTGCATTCAGTACATGTCCAACGGAACAATCTTTCAAAGGTCACGAAATTTATAACTACAGTGAAAGACTTGAAGTCCTCTTAAGAATATGGCTGAGTAGGTGTACGTCTTAGAATTACATCTTAAATGAGTGAAAAGTGGTCGGTAATGAGATGCAGAAAAGTGAACTGAGAGCAAAGATAAGGATATATTTGTATATTTATACAGTGCAAGGAAAGACTAAAATGTAATGTCTCTGCGAGAGATGACTAACAGGTTTCAAGTGCAGTGAGAAGCATGAAGATTGGACGATTAATCAATACCGCAGGCAAAGGATTTCTCAGAGATTGCACATCCCACATGCACAGGGATGTCAGCATGGAGCACCAACCAACTACTGAGAAAATGAAAGTGGATGAAAAGGATAACCTTCTCAATCTGTTGCTCTGACATGTGATAGAATGCGAAGCTTTCACCTCAAACATTCACCGAGCATTCAAATATTGAACCTGACAAAGCACACAATGGTGATGTTAAGATTTTGCTTTGAAAAAAGCTTAGTGTGTGTTTGTTGCTTAGGCTACAGCTGTTTAGTTTAAAACCTGGAAGCAAATTAGCATTTTCAAAGCACAGGTTCCCTACAGAGTTTCTAGAAAAGTGGTTTTGATGTACGAGTCGAGCCTGTAAAGTAAATTACATAAATTAAAAGAAAAACTAAAAGAAAAGTCAAATTAATGGCACGTATTCTCATTAGCACAAGAATTCAAGAAATAAAAAAAGTATAATGAAATAGAAGCAGCACACACACAGGCTCTAAGAAATCTCTGAAGAGCAAATCTCCGGGAATCATTTGGTTTTCATCTCTCACAAAACTCTTTCGGTCATTTTTGAAGAACTCTAGATGTGACACTAGATGCTGACACAGCCATGACTTCCAGAGATTCGCTTTTTGGAGCTGGATAGCAAGTTGGACGCTGTGGGACTGCGTGGGCAAGTTCGTTTTATTTCTTTATTCATTCCTTTTAAATCTAGTATGAAAATAGCACCAACACTTCTGCCCACTTTTAGAGAGAAGAATTAGAAAGAGATGAGGTTCTTGATAAATCAGAAAATTCTTACAGACTTGCGCTCTTCAAAATAAAGAAGGTGACTGTGAGGCATTGTAGGGTCCGAAAATGTAGAACTGATTATAATTGTACATACTAACTTATTATTGTGGATTGTTTGGATTTTTGTTTTTATACGTTTTGTTTGACTCTCATTCTGACGACACCTATTCACTGCAGAGGATCCATTGGTGAGCAAGTGACGTAATGCTAAATTTCTCCAAATCTTTTTTTAAATGAAAACATACTGTACATTATTGTTCCTTTTCTAAGCCCCAGAAACGATTCGAACGAAGGTCGATTTGCACAAAGCTCATTGTTCTAAAAAAGTGTTCCGATTGGCCAGCTATCCAGTGCACTGTGATAGGCCGAATACCTCAAGCATGTGATTACTGATTATAATGACTTTAGGCCCGTTTACACCAAGCACGATAACAATAAAGACACAGTTCTAAAAATCATTCTCAATGTCAAATAATGCCACCGATAAAGGACAGGGAAACTATATTATTTTCAGAATGATTTTTTCCCAGCTGATGAACGATAGAAACATTGACAGGTAATCAGAATCAATCCTGTTATCACACCCTTGAGAATTTAAAGTGACAGACGCGCTTGAGCTTATAATAAACAGACGATACACAAATGTAGTTATCAGTATCTTTATAGTTATCGTGATTGGTGTAAACAGCATTTTTTACACATTGAATTGTGCCATACACTTGAAATCGCATCGTAAAACCCCTTTAATCTAAAGCTACGCTAAGTGTTAGTATATTAAACATTTAAAATAAAATGTATATTATAATTAGTGCTGTTAAACAATTAATCACATCCAAAATAAGACTGTTTTTTACATAATAAATGTGTATGCATTCTATATATTTATCATGTGTGTATGTATATATATGTATTATTAAATATGTATTATTAAACATCAAAAATGTACAACATTAAATATAAAAAAAAAAAGAAATTGAGGTATGACCATCTCTTCAAGCTATTTTATTTTACTCATAAATGTAAAAGTCGCTATTCTTGAACAATGCACTGGTGAATTATCCTTCTGGTTTGTCCTGCAAATCAATGTCATGACTGAAAAGCTCTACAGAAAAACAGTTTAACTACAAAACGCTGCAACACCTCCCAGGCACAGGATACCAGGATACGACTCAGGAATGATGACCGGAAAGGCCAGGATCACTTATGCATCATTTCCATTTCAAACAAAATTGTACCTTCATTTCAGCAGCCGTGTTCAGTGCACAGGGATAAATAAGGAGAATCTCTAGCAGTGAGAAGAACAAAGGTTAGGTTGGTTTCAATCAAAGCCTTGCTTTTCATTTCTGAAATGAAAAGAACAAAGGACCGAAACAGTGGAGGGACACTGCAGCTCATTAGACCACAGCTTAATCAGTTCTCTAAAAAGCTTTGAAAGCGCAGCGGAGCATCTGGGCTGCCAATGCCTTTCCTTTTTCCTGCCCACATTGATTCATTATTTTCTCTTTTCAGGCAGCCCTCGGTACTCCAATCTTGTGCCAAGCCCCATCTCACGCACGCCGTCTCACAGTTCCTTCCGGCAGACCTTCAGCAAAAAACACCCTGAAAATCCACATACAGTTTAAGGATCCTTCAAGCACAAAGAAGTGGATGGCGACCTCTCTGTTATGGTGTGGCCATGGAAACAGACTCGATCTCAGGCTGTAGTTCATCTACAGTAGCTCTGTTTGCTTGAGAATGACTTTAATTCTATTTGGGAATAAACGATTGGTCTGTGAGCTAATTCAATTGATTAATAATTTAGAGGAGATTTAATTTAGTGTTTCCTCTGCTCAAATCTGACTTGCAGCTCATTACTGGGCAAACCGCACATGGGTGGAGGAGATAGGGAAAATGAAGGAAAAGTCATTTGCATAATTACTGCTAATAAACACGTTGCACACTGCAGATGTGCGAAATGATTAGCGCACGCTATCACGTCTGCAAATCAAAGAAATACATGCCAATTGCCATATTTCCATGAGATGTGACATTCACCAATGCAAGTACCTTCCCTCTTGACTTGTTAAAAATTAGATGCACAAGGGTGGAGAAAAAATTTCTATTTTCATCTATTTATCTGATTCTATCCCTCTCTCTGAAATTATATCCATCAATCTGTGCTAAGCAAATATTAATAGTTTGTCTCGATAAGCTTTACATCTGCAGTTAAGTTACATTACATTTAAAATGCTTCCTTACATTTAAAATGCAAGTCTACATCCTGTTCGCAAACTCGATTCTAATTCAGGAATTAAATGTTAATTTAAAGGATATACACCCTACCAGAGACACATATCTAATAGTTCAACTATTTAACATGGCACATTGTCTTAAAATTGTAAAAACAGAGCGAAACACAATATAGCTAATGGCAGAAATAATTTGTCTGTATGTACACATGAACACATCAAAAAACACACAGACTGAACCTAATTAGGCAAATATGTATCACATTAGCTAAAAGTGTTTTATTGCACAAAACTATTATTGCAGCAAATATATTTATATGCCTAAAAATAAATAAAATAAAAACAGAGACTTATGGATTATTCATGATAACAGGTACATTGGTCACAGCAGGGGATTTAAAATGCGTCACTAACTGTCTTATAATTTCTTGCTGAAATCTGTGGATCTGTTACACAGCTGGTGCTTTGCACCTGTGCTTTTAACGGGATGAATGTAGAGATACAACTTAAGAGACCACACAGAACAAAAATGTATCTTACACACTAACATCTATTTATATGTTAGTGGGTTAGTTCACCAAAAATTTTAAGTCTGTCATTAAATACTTATATCAGTGCGTCCAAGTGCAATTTGAACTAAACCATAAAAATCCTTGAGAAGTTGCTCCTTGAAATCCATTCCCTTGAAAGCACTACTGCTAAATATATTAAATCTAGTTGACCTCACAAATCAGCTAATCAGTTGGTGGATAACTAGTCCACCTTCCTCCTGACCCATCTCTAACATGCACACGCACATTACTCTGTGTGTGTAGAACAATAAAGTAGCTGTGTGCACTGGCTTGAATCAAACAGCCAGCTAGAACAAATCTAAAGTGCCCGTTTATGTAGCTCTGCATCAGCTCATGGCACCTCTCTTCTGCACAAATGTCTGCTGCGTGTCGTCACCATGACCTTCTGTTGTCTCTGGCTGATAGTCACCCTGTTGCATCTCTAGAGAAACAATCGCTTTGATCAAGTTATTGCCTTCTGTGAGTACAGCTCAAGCCACCCACGCATTGCTGTTCTGCAGGGTGCTTGGTGGAAAGCACTGCAACGATGTTGCGAGTTTGCCTCGTTTTTTTTTTTTTTTGTAATACCTCAGTATTGCATGTATGCCTGCTATCTGCTGGCTGCTGGTTGACTCAGGCACCTCTGCTGAAGTCCATCTCTTCCCACCCACACCTTTTTATTTCTGCCTCTCCAGCACTTTTCAAACTTTTCCTCCAGCACGACGCATGCTCGCCCCTCATCCATATGGAATCAACGCTCTCGGCTCTGCTGCTGTGAAAGCTAACAGTGATTTCAGCAAAGCTTCAGAGTCCTTCAGCTGAAATGAGATATAGGATGAGAAAAGGGATATACAGTACGACAGGAAAGAAAAAAATCGATGTGTATGGCATTGAACTGTCGGCATGGGAGGTTCAGCTGGGAAGGTTTTTATGGGTGAGCTGCTGGGCCGATTGGGTGAGTTGGACTCTGAAGCATCGTGTGACACTGAAGACTGAGTAATTCAGGCTGCTAAAAATTCAGCTTTGCCATCACAGGAATAAATTACACTGTAATTTTATTTCACAATATTCCTGTTTTACTGCAATTTAATCAAATTACTTTTACTTTTTACTGGTAGTGTATGCAGGCATGCATAGGGCTTGGTATCGAGGTTGAAATTTTTTAGGTACCAACAGAATTGCCTCGATACAACCGAGTAGGGGTGGCACGGTTCACAAAACCCACCGTTCGGTTTGTATCACGGTTTTAGGGTGACGGTTTTCGGTTCTGTATGGTTCTTGTTATTATTTCTTTTAATCTTTAACACTCCATAAATGTACTTCAGCATATGATATATGGCTTAATTATCCACAATTTAGGATACAGTATTAAAAAAGTTATATCATGTA
>JAUMHP010000055.1:5538277-5548471 GCA_032361065.1 Enteromius trimaculatus | reverse complement strand
TTCAGGGCTCTCAGGCATAAGACCCAGTCTGTCGATACGACATACGTCGTAGTGTACGACAGACAAGGGAACTGATTCTTCCTGCCTTGAATAATCTTAAAACCTGAAGTTAGCATTTCAAGTATATCTTCTTGGCATCCTTGGTTTAAAAATAGGCATGTGCATACATCATTTTATAACAGTAAAATGAGATTCTAACAGTGAGGTATTCAAAAACCTAAAACATAATATAATATTTCCATTATAAGGGTGGGTGATTATTCATGCCAATGCATTTTTAGTTGGGTAGGCAAGTCTTTTGTTGCAGGCACAGTTCTGCTGATCTGAAAAACAACTATAATTCACACATTGAAATCAGTCTTGCCTCTCAGTGGATTCTTTGCCCTTTTCCAGAAAACATAATCAAAAACTGCAAAAGAATTGTCAAATCAATAAAATAATATTAATGTATGCAATGAATTTTAATACAATATTAATTAATATTAATTTCATGCAATGAATTTGGGGTAGTAACGTGCCCCAAAAGTGAGGCAAAAGGTTCTGTAAGGAAATTTAAATAATGGTTCTTTACTGACATCTGGTTCCATGAAGAACCTTTCACAAGAATGCATCAGTGGCACCTTTCCACAAAGGATGGAATATAAATAAAATGTTTTAAAACAAAACCCAAAACATTCTTTCATTGTATCACTTATAAAACTGCCTTTTTGAAACCGTTATTTCTAAGTGTGTAGATATACATCATGAAGGCAACTGGGATAATACAAATGGAAAGGAACCGGGGAGTCTTTAGCCCTGCTGTAGGTACAAACCAAACACAGACAAAAAAAACTGTTTTAAGTTCAAGCTGAAGCTGAAATCAACAGACGTAGCATAAATATACAGAATGTGTTCAGCTAAACTTGCAAAATGAAAACAAACTACACACTAACACAAAATTTGGAAAGAATTCTATAAACTATATTTTCTTACAGAGCATTTCCTTATTCATGTTATAAATAGCTGTGCAACATGAAATGTCTGGAAGGCAATGTAATGTCTGTGACATAAAGATTTTCTTTATAACCTGAAGTCTTTATCACCATCTAGTGGCTATATTGTTGCAGGATCTATGCACATTCCCATGTTTAGCTTGCTGAATCTGCAGAAAGATATAAACAGACCTTATATTACAAATAATTAATATATTAAACTATTTAGAGTGGAAAATACAGTGTTTTCAGAAAGAGGGCCCCATGTCTCAGTAACTGCTGAAAATGTAAACTCTCTCTCAGACAATTATTTCCCCAGGCAAATATTTATGAGTGTCACAGGCTAAAATAGGCATATGTCAATTATTGTTTACAGAATATTTTCCATGGGAAGCACAACACAACCTTTTCTGCATTCTTCCCGGCCAAAGTTCAGCAAGGAAATCCATCAAGCACTTGTAGTTGATTTGATCAAGCAAAACCGACAGTGTCTTCTGTAAAGTAAATTATCTTTAGTTCCCGCATATGGCATGTTGATGTGTTCAATCAAAAACATTTTTCCTTGTGCTCTCTGCAAGGAAGAATGACATTTGTATGCTTGGGAAATGTTTACAATGCAAAAGGCAAAAGCCATGACATGTATTTGGATTTCTAACCTATACAAAGATAACCATCAACAGGAAACCAAAGGGCTTCATAAGTATGGCATAATTAGAAATAAATATATTATTATTCACAAATAAATGTAAAGCAATTGACAAAAACCAAGCATATTCACGTAATAAATAGAATGAGATCCACAAATAAATCTCATAATTCCACAAATATTAATTATATTCACAAGTAAGTAAAATTAGACTGCAAATAAAAAAACGTACTAACAAATATTTCTTTTTATTCTACAAACACAACTTTGCCTGGCATTTATATGTAAACCGCCTCCTTTGCATTTGTAGATCGCTGCGAGCATTTGTGGACGCATACTAATCCACAAATGGATAGACTCCACCCAATTTCTACTGAAGCCAATCGGATGCCGGACACGTGGTGCTGCCCAATCGTTGCACGTTCTCGCTCCAACCAATCACGTTTTGCTTTACAAATCAATCTTAATCAGTCTCTTCGAAATGGAAAAATTCTAAATTCAAATTTGTGGAACATTACTATTTATTTGTGGATCTCATTTTATTTATTTGGAATTATGGAAATAATAATAATCTTTCTATCTCCATACATAAGTACAGTATGATCATATGTATGTATATTGTATACTCCTGTACATCAGTATTGCCATTACTGCATCTTTAAATGTCAGTTACTCCCATGTTGCCTTGTCATCTGTGTTTCTGCTGAGGTTATTGAACTTTTAACATGTCATGAGAGAGTTTAGGGAAAAAAGGCTTCACTGTTTTCCTTTTGATGTTCCTCCAGAAAATGACTTTTCAGACTCTCCACACAGGATGCTAGATGAGGCATTTAAAACACAACCTTAAAATGGAAAATGAGTAAAGGTTTTTTTATGCCATACATTTGACGTCGGTGGAGAACAAAACAGGAACTTTTTAGATGTAAGATAAAGAAGCTGTCATGTTAAAAAGGCTCAAAATAGAACAAGACGGCCTTGAAGTAAGCTAATAGCAATCTAAATTTAGCCTGTGATAGATTGCCTGTTAACGAATGTAAATGTAAATGCGTGCAGCATGTTGTAAATTAGGTTAAGATATTTAGGCCCGGTTTTACAAACGGGGCTTAGCTTAAGCCAGGTCTAGGCATTAGTTAAATTAAGGTATTTGACCAAATTTTACAAAAATGCCTTATAAGAAAATATTACAAGTGTGCATCTTAACACAGAACAATGACACTGGCATGATTTAAGATATGTCAGAGCAAGATATTTTCATTTAAGACAGCTCAAACATGCAATTTATTCTGGGACTAGCTTAAGCCTTGTCTATGAAACTGGGGGTTAATGTAATGCAGAGAAATCTTTATCATTAAAATGTGCCAAATTTGACTCCTTGCCATTATGAATTATACTGACACCTGGCTGTGTGGATGACGCATTACAAAAACATTTTTGCTTACCTATGCCATTTTAAAAAATGCTATCTTCACTCAACCATACTAAATGTATTTTGTAAACAAAATGTTTACTGAACAGAGGGGTTAAAGATAAATAGAGTAGAATTAGTAGTATTGACTTTGTGACTCCAAGAGGCAACCTGGTCAATTAAAAATAAAACCGCTTTAATTCAGCTATAAATATTACTAGAGTCTATATATTTTGTGAGTATGGAACATTTGAAACTTACAACAGTTGTATTTAATATTGACTGTGTAATGAATTATTCTTCAAAGTAGTAAATAAAACAGATTACCATAATTTAGTTGAAAATAGTTCAGCTTTTACATCAAAAATGGTTTCCTGGCTTTTTGTAAGTGTATAAAAATACTGAGCGCACTTAACTTGCCTAGTTCATCTGGCCTGTCATAGTTCATTCATTCCTGTCTTCGCCTGAGGGTCCCTTACTAGATTCCTCTCATGTACCTCATGCTGATTTAACAGATGAGGACTAGCCAGGTAGATTCTGGTGTGGGCATATGCCCCCAAATAGCATTCACTTGATGGAAAAAGCATCAGCTTTAGCACTCTATCAGGAGTTTAGATTGACCTTTAAAGCATGAATTTGCATAATAAGCTTGAAACAACAGTGTGAACATGTGCTTGTCTCGAGTCACTGCATCATCAATTCTCAGACATGCCTGCACATTTTCCAACCATTTTTAATATGTTTGAAATAAAATATACTACCTTAATTGTACCTAATGAGGGCTCCGACTATACACTGTGGAAACTGATGGCAAAGGAGCAGGAAAAAACGTTTGCAGTCAAAACACAGCCAACTTCCTGTCTCTAATATTTCAGTCAGCTACAAAGAGCAATTTGCATGGGAGAAGCTTACACAAAGTTGAAATGTTCAAACGCAACAAAGGGCATCGGACAGACAACCAAAGGTGGAGATTTAAATTAAGTCTACAGTTACATCCGCGCACACAAGCTTAACATTCACAGTTTGTGAGGGAGACGTGTTAGAGAACAGCAGGGGTCTGTACCCCTTACAAGTTTTAAGGCCAGTTGTTGCAAGTAATAATTACCCAGCTTGGCTATAAATGCAGCGATATTGTGCTTTAAAATGTCATGAGGAACCGATTAGGAGCGCAGATGTTTTAGAGGGGAAGGGTGGTGTCATCAATGACATCATTGGCTGGCCTTCTTGACATCATATATCATCGCACACCCTTGTGAACTTTTTCTTGTTTCAGATACAGCATTTTTGAACATCGTAAAAGCACACTGGATTGTTACACTTCCCATTGTTAAAAAATAGTGGATCGTAAAATGAAACTCTTGTTTTGACATCTTGTCAGTGTTCAAGTACACTGTGTGACTTTTAAATGAAAAAAATATTTTTTCTAGATTTACACATGTTCAAAAATAGGTATGAAACTGCAGATAAACAGGTTTTCCATATCTAGGTATCTTTTCTTACATATCTTATAGCTTGGGTTGCTTTGTGTATATTTAGGATGTAATATAACATTTTATTATTAATCACAGTGGTATATTTAAATTATACTTATTTCTATTTTTTTTTTTCATTTAACTCTTTTTGTGACTGGCATAACAGGAACGTGGAGGAGAGTTAGTACTATTGCTTATAAAATGTTCAAATACTGGGTGAAATACTCAAAAATAGTGGGTTCATAGTATGCAAAAATCATAACTTCATGTGACAAGAAGTCAGAATCACTCCCACACAGTCATGAGCTCGCTTTTACACATGACTTCATTTCGTAGGGGAAACACTGACATGTGGAAGGAAAACACAACAGCATCAGTTGGACACAAGCCCTAATAAAGAGGCACATGTGGACCATAATGCCTCACTTTACTATGATTATGATACAATAAGGCATTCCAGTTCACTGTGAGTGCAAGCTGCTTTGGGGTGCTCTATTTATAGATTAAAGGATGCAAAGCCACCAAACGTCTCTCTTCTAAAAGAAACCCTTGCATGCAGAGCAAGCGATGAGTTAGCTGAACGGGTCAGGTGCTCAAAAGTCACCTTGCACCTGCCTCTTGTTTTCCACATGCCATAAAGCTAAAAAAAGCACGTGCTAGCGAGCAGTTCTAGACCAGATGGATGGTGACAGTGAAGCATGAGAAGACAGGTTCGGAGGGAACAGAAACATTCTCTCTATACCTTTGGGAGGTACATACAGGAAAAAAAGGGAGTGAATAAAGTGTGAATGGGAACTTACTCTTCTCCTGGGAGAAAGAGAAAAGGAACGGAAGTGATAGATGCAATCCTCCAGAGACTGATCCCGATAGTCACTGCGATACAGTCCAGCTGAAACAGAACAGAATGTCTAAGTCCCCTTTGCTTCCTGTGACACTGTGCCTTGTGCTGTGATGCTCTTTGGTTTAAGGACTGAAGAATATCAGAGTTCCCAGCCTCTCAGCCAATCAGAGCACTCAGCTTCCCCCCACCCCTCCCTAAAGCTTCTCCAGCAGTAGCCAGCAGAGACCGGAGAGATGTTTTAAAAAAGCAAGGGCCACTGCAGCATCACAGCGGGATGCTTATATGTTTCAAATTGTCAAGCACAAGAGCCACAAGAGATTTTGGGTCACCATGGGAATCCTGCAATCAGCTTAGAGTT
Organism: Enteromius trimaculatus; assembly: GCA_032361065.1. Classification (NCBI taxonomy): domain Eukaryota; kingdom Metazoa; phylum Chordata; class Actinopteri; order Cypriniformes; family Cyprinidae; genus Enteromius; species Enteromius trimaculatus. The sequence goes on along the minus strand of JAUMHP010000055.1, from coordinate 5,542,778 downwards.
TTCTTTTGGAAATTAATTGTCAAAATTCATTCAGGCTGATCGCACTGTTTACCTCTGTTGTTCCTTTGGAGGCTGAAGTTCTCATTTCACATGACCCATGACTCGTCTCTGCATCGTTGCTCGTGAAAAGGAGAGATCGGGGCTACTTGTCACACTTCATACTTCTGAAAAATGGAAAATCAATTTGTTATATAAGCATACAACTTAAAGTCAAAGACATGAACAAGCTATTGAACACTATTCAGCTTTATGTGGAAAAATACATTGCTAATTGAACTCAAACTGACCGTTCAGGACAGCATGGCTTAACGGCAAAACAACAACAGTGAAGCTCTTATAAAATGCAAAATGGAAAACCGTACAAAAGATGTTTGGGCATATAATACTGAATTTATAGCTTTTTAAAAAACTTGTTCTATCCTGATGTTCACCAAAAAAAACTAAACAAAACATTTTTTTCAAAAAAAAAAATTGACAATATTTATCAGGATGTTGAAAAATATATTACCCATTAAGCTGGAAAGACCTCTCCACCAAACAAATCAAAACACATCCTGAAATCAACAAATGTTTACTTTTAAAATGCAAAACACACAATCAACCTCTTGACATATAGCTATACGATATATATGACATATAGCTTTAGTTTAAAGTACCTAGTCTTCTCCTTTATTTTGTCAGATCTTTAAATACACTGCTGCTCATTTTTTTTGCAATAGCTTCAAATTTTGTAATTTAAGTGACTGATTGCTTATAACTGTTTGAAAAATACTTTTTTTTTTTATCTCCATGGGAAAAAAAGTGAACAGAACAAATTAATTCCAGAACCAAGTCTGAAAACGTGGGCAGCACATGAATAATTGTGGAAATATCTGACCAGTCAATGCCACAATCAACCAATCAGAATCGAGCATGACAAAAGCTGTGTAATACAATGTAAATAATAATAACAAATAACAAATAACCACACACATATGGAGCTAATCTGGAGCTATCGTCATATCTTGCCCCAGTAGTTTATGTTCTCAGGGTCTAGCCACCTTTAAGTGGGCAAGGGAAGCAAACAAGTCATATTTTATACAAGATTACTCTTGGATATCTAGATGCGATGCACTTTAAATAAACTCATTACTAACATTTTGTGAGGCACTGTCTGAAGTTTGTATGTGATATGTTTGTTATTGTTTACATAATGTTGATGGGAAATTGAGTTATCGGGGAATTACATTTACGAACATGGACAACGTCAATGGGGTTTATAAATATTGTGAACACGGCACCAAACTATGAGCTATGTCTGTCATGATTTCCCATCTGCTCGAAATGTTTAGACACACACCAAACACAAACCTACTAGACAAGTCCAGGTGTTTGATGCTGACGTGATGTCAGAGCAAGTTGAAGTGTCGACAACACTTTATCTATCTTGAAGGATACTTTATTCAAAAGCTTTGAAAGAAAAATATCACAATAACAAATTATGTATAGCAAAAACATCTTCGTTAAACCAAATACAATACTTACATCAATTATTTCTTAACCCAAAGATCGACACTGCATAGTTTGAATGAGAGAATGAAGGAGTGAATGAGAGAATAAATGAGAGAATTGGAGAATGAATGAATGAATGAGAGAACGAGAGAATGAATGAATGGATGGATGGATGGATGGATGGATGAATAAAGGAATGAATTAATGAATTAATTAATGATTAAATAAATGAGAGAATAAATGAATGAATGAATGAATGAATGAATGAATGAATGGGAGAACGGGAGAATGAATGAATAAATGAGAGAATGAATGATTAAATAAATGAGAGAATGAATGAATAAATGAGAGAATGAATGAATGAATGAATGAATGGGAGAATGGGAGAATGAATGAATAAACGAGAGAATGAATGAATACATGAGAGAATGAATGAATAAATGAAAGAATGAATGATTAAATAAATGAGAGAATGAATGAATGGGAGAATTAATGAATAAATGAGAGAATGAATGAATACATGAGAGAATGGATGAATGAATAAATGAATGGGAGAACGGGAGAATGAATGAATAAATGAGAAAATGAATGAGAATGAATAAGAATGGGAGAATGAATTAATGATTGAGAGAATAAGTGAATGAGTTATAGTTAGTTAGTTAGTAAGTTAGTTAGTTTGTTAGTTGGTTAGTTAGTTAGTTATTCCTATATCCATATGCAATGCAATGAAAGGACTTGAGCCAGTCTTTTTAGTAAATCAATGTCAAGGAACATAGCCACTATAGTCCAATTCCTGAAACGAATAATGCCCAATCTTCTATCCACCATATTTGCAAGACTTCCAAATCAAACACTGATTCATAAGGATAAACAACAAGAATATTTACTAAGTGCAGTAACATTATTTGCTATTGTTCATGAATGTGAGTAATTAAAAAATCATTCAAACTGTTTCTCAATAACGCCATTTCATTGGAAGTGAATGACACCAGAAGCCTCGCACATTCAATTTACACAGGGCCAGCACCTTTTTATTTAACAAGATGTACTGAAGTCTTGAAACATGCCACCAATATTTTATTCTTAAGTCTTGATCAATACTTAGCTTAGTTATCAACTGAACCACTGATTTCTCAAAATTCACTATTTCAAAGTGCTTGAAACACCACAGGCAAAGCCTGCTGGTCAAAACTGTGTGAATGCAAGACCAAAATATGCATAAAATTGCATAAACCCACTGCAAATGTTTTAAAGTAAAATATATTTATATTTCAGTGTCTGAAGCACTAGTATGAAACAAAAGGATTCACATGTAGGTTTCAAAGCTTCACCAAACACTACTTACAAAGCAAAAAAAAACAGCTTCCTCTGACTTTAATGGACACCTTGGCTTGATTATGTTTTAAAGATTTTGACAGTTCTGGGAAAAATTATGTAGACATATTTCTTAAGAAACACCTATGGCAATTTAATGAATCAAAAATACATTTATAGTTGAAAGGTGAAATTTGGTGAATATCTGAATATCAAAGAAGCTCAGAGGGGAAAGAAACATCCCCCAAGAGCAAGTACATCTGTACACATTTTAATGAGAAGCTAATTCAAAATCCCTCCATGCAGACTACCTCTAAATCAAAGGTTTATATATGCATCACAGAAGGGTTTACAATTACAAATAGTGACATCACCACCCATCACCTTGCACAGAACATACACAAACATTTCCTAAATACATTTTTGGACACCAGAACTGAATCTGTTAAACCAGTAATGACCGTGCAGCTGTGCAGTTCCTGTAAGGAGTGTGGGATCACCATCAGTAAACAATCTACCCCATCTGTTTGACATAATCCTTCAGTCAACAACATTCCTGGCAGCTATAAAAACTGTTTTGTCTTTATTTGTCTAACGAAATGCACATCCATGTCACTCAGTCCACATGATGACGTCCAAACAGTTAAGTTCAAGTAAAAGATATTGCAATGATATTGCAAGTCTCTGCAGTGCCGTTAAATGGAACTAAATATCTAAATGCAGCTGATTTTTTAAAAAACACACTTCACGCATGTTCATTAGTGCATTTAATTTTCCCTGCAGTGATTGAGGGTAATTTTTAATTAGTGCTATATAATGACACTGAGAGGGGTTTTACTTAGCAAATTAATAAAATTAGAAGATCCCACCTCAAAAATGACAAAGTGCAAGATGTACAAGGAAATGGCAGAGGTCTAAAGTGTGAGCATTGTTCATGGCAATCCAGATTACTTCTGACCTGCTAGTTCACACATTCTGAGAACCGTGACCTACTTCTAACTGCTAGACCAAAATTACCCATGAAGCACGAGTGAAAAATGCTTTAAGGAGAATTCTGTGAGCGGGAGGCAGCCGCTCAAATGTGTTTGTTCTACTACAAAAACCTCTCTAAAAAATCACTTACCATGCTTAAATTTTCCATTGCTCACTGAATCAGATTTACAAGCTTGGGGAAAATACTGTATCTTAAGACAGGCATGATAAAGATGTAGCCTACTTTTTTCTTACTCAATAAAAACCATACTCAGAAATTAAAGGAGTACTCCACCCCAAAATGAAAAATATCTGAAAATTGACCCTGCCTCAAACCACCCAAGATGTAGATTGTTTCTTCATTGGAACATATTTGGATAATGATAAAACTCTTTATAGTTACCAAAATTAATTATGGAAACCTTAAAGGGGAAAATAATAATAACATAATAATAATACACACACAAATATATATATATTCTGTATACAGTGAGGTCAATAAATATTTGAGGGGTCTACAATTTTCAGCACAGGTGCATTTCCACTGTGAGAGACGGAATCTAAAAAGAAAAATCCGGAAATCAAATTGTATGATTTTTTAACAATTTATTTGTTTTAAATAAGTATTTGATGGCTTGCTTATCAGCCAGATTTCTGACCCTCAAAGACCTGTTATTTTGCTTTTGAATAGTCCAGCTACACTCTGCTCATGATTCTAGATTAG
>JAUMHP010000055.1:5512374-5536601 GCA_032361065.1 Enteromius trimaculatus | reverse complement strand
ATACATGTTTCCTCTACTCTAAACAGAGTAGTAAATCAAGAAACAGCATCAAAAGTAAATACTTTTATATGTTATAATACTGTACATACAAGCTGTATCAAAGTCAAATGCTTCTTCCACCATAATAACTTCTGGTAAGCAGGGCCCAGAGCTGACAGTCCATAGTATGTATACATAATGACATGAACGATGCAGTTTAGAAGACCGTGAAACGTCCCCATACCACCTGCAACACCAAATGAACAGACTTCTATAGAAAATTCATCTTTTATGTGTATTCATGCAATCGTAGAAGAGACAAAACCCTACCTGCAGAAAACCGGACTCCAAACCACCAAGTGAAAGGCATGATGGAGTGATGGAAGACATGTAGGAAGGTCACTTGATTATGCTTTTTCCTCAGCACAAAGAATACCTGTCCAGAAGAGGCAGAGAACACTCAGGGTTAACTTCCATGTTGTGCGATCTGATCACAAGGACAGCACTAAATACTGTACAGGTGTAAAACTGCTGTGATCCAGTCATTTAAGAGATATTAAAATTTTGAGTTAAAATCAAAATAATTTTCTGTGGTAACTGGTAACTTCTCTACAAGAAACAGTAAAAACGCTCTCTTCCTTCTCTCCACTTAATCGCTTACCAGGAGCCTGTGACTCACAATACCACATTTTTCTTCCATTTTTGTGTAACGTGAAAGAACATTAATATTGCTGACTGACAGCGTTTCATAGGTGTGACTGAAATACTTGCTTCCTGCTAAACTGTAGCACTTCAGATGAATGAATAATGAATCCAAGGTAATAAACACGAAACACTACTTGCCGTGTCCAGCAACTCAATAAACTTGGAGAAGTAATAGAGCCAGCAAGTCCACGCCATCTGAACACAGCGAAATGTAGATTAAGCACAAATTCAACAAACCATTAAAATACAAAACTTGTTATTTAAAACTATAACCAAACTTGAATTAATCGCTAAATTCATCAGATATACACATGCAACGCATTACTCAGCAGTGAGTGTATTGCTTAGTCTGAATGGTTTCATTTAAGTCAGGTGAAATCAACCACAACCAAGCAAAACAGCTAAAAGTGGAGCCGGGTTACAAGCTTCTCATAAAGCAAGTAAGGCAACATTTCTCACCCTCATAGCTTGTGGCGATCGGGAGTAGTCTACTAGATCACAGCCGAAAGAATACCCTGTTCCCCAGCCTGACATCACAAACTGCAGAAGCACAAACTTCTTTAGTCATACCATTTAATAAAAAGATTAACTAAATGGTGCATTTATAAAAACATAATGAACTTGTGTTTACATATATTACATTTTCTTTTACACATTAACCAACAAAAGTGCAAGTCAAGTGGGATAATGAGGGGAAAAAAAGTCAATTGCGTTTTACTTAGTAAAAAGAATACAGATTACTGTACATGAATTATTTACACCAAACATGCTAATAAACCAATTGTGTAAGACTGGCATTTAAATGCACTTAATAACTGTTGATATACACATTTTATAGGATGCTACACCGCATTATATACAATTATAGGCCATGTTGAAACCTCTGTTTAAAGACCTTTACCCATCCTCCCAACACAACAAAAAAAGCTCATATTCTGCATAATGTCCAAGTTATTTTTTTCCTACTCAGTTAAAAAAAACCTAACAATAATTCATACTATCAGTTTGGCCAAAATAATAAGCTCTAAAAGATTTTCACTCATTTACACATCAACTTACTGTGCGACCTGCATGAAACTAACAGTGAAAAGCTTACATAGCTCAATGGAATCTAACAAAACACGTTCATAAAAATGTGTCTTTGTAAACTCCCGAGCAAAACACAACTGGTTTGTCTGCTAGCGAACAGAAACAGGTTTACCTCATAACACATGTAAAGAGAATAAGCCACGACGCTGAAATTATAGACGACGAGGACCTGCTTCAGATCAAACGGCTTCCTGTTCTCCATTAACTTGGGCCCCAGTGACATCACAAAATAGATGTAAAATGCAAGAATAACTGTTTGGGGCACCGGCGAGGCCATGAGCAGCCAGTCTTCTGTCCTGGGGTCTGAAATCACATTATAAGAATATCTGCACTCCATGTAACGTCTTCATGCACAGTAACATCTATAGTAGCTTCGTTAGATTGCGCATTCATCTATATTTGACATTGCTCTCGTTGCGCAACATGATTCTCTGAGATCAATAAAATACAGTATTGAATGAGAAACTATTACATTTCAACATTAGGAACAGAATCAGTCGAGATCCACAAAGTCAGTCATTTGATTAAACATGCACTAAAGAAATGATTGCTGGGAGGAATAAATTACCAAACTAGAGTAACACGAACAGTATACCAGCCCACTTCTTCAGCAGCGTTAGTTCTGGAAGTATTTATCCAAATAGAATTGTTAAAAAGTCTTTGTAAAATAACAATAAGCGATAAAAACAATGATAAAATATATTGTACGACTATTAACTCAAAGGCGTCAATTATGTATAAAGAAACAATACATTTTACATTTATTGCAGAATAAGCTTACATATGCAAAAATACAGTTTAAGAGCACTCACTCAGTTAGGTGGTATAGCAGTAATTTCTGACTGATATAGATTTCTCAGGTAATGTAGTTTTTCAAAAGGAATTCCACTTTTAAACATGATTATTTAAAAAAAAAAAAAAAAAAGAAATAATGTGACCTGATGGCTTCAATAAAAGCATATTCCTATCATTTATCAACTTCATAGACAGTAGGTCTGCCTTTCAACGCTGTTTTTAAGTTATAATTAAAAACAATCTATTCCCCTATAGAGAAAATAATGCACTTTTTACATCAGAAATCTGACAGCTGCACCCAATGGAAGTTAATGAGGTGTGCATTTGTACATTAATGTTGTCATTTTCTGATGTTAGAAACTTTCTTACCTGCATCTTTCATCATCTTGTCATACAGCTGTGCAGCTGTGGATGTGAACTCACGGAGCGCCATCACTGCCAATGGTCAGAGCCTAACGTCAAAAACACAAAGTGTACATGATGATTTATATTTAGTGCACTTAAAATAAATCAATCACACAAGTCAAGTCTGAAAATTGAGTCATTAACAAAGGCCACATTATTCTGACTAAGTTTATAATCAAACTATGTTGAACTACACCTTAGTACTATTCCCTTCATAAAAGTTTGACATGCCTTGATTAAGAACCTAAAATGCTCTTAAATTAAGCGGGAATGACTCGCGTATGGTGGCACTATGAAACATTGTATTGTGGTAAGAAAACACAAGTAGTTAAAACCAGCAGTTGGGCCATCCTCCATCCTCTCCAGCAAACTCAGAGCTGAACAAGAGGGCAAGTGTTGAGACACAATGGTAAGCAGTCAGTGTATGTTCAGGACAGGACAGCCCATAAAACCATGGGGGTGGATAAATGAAGGTATGCAGAGGGCAGAGAACAATGTACAGTAATATACCACAAAACGTGAATACAAAGAAAACACTTATTTGCTCTCGACATGATAACATTACCAGAAAAGTGCATTTTAAATGTAATTTTTCTATAATTAATGTATATATGTCTGTGTATAAGGGGCACAAAACTAATTTATTCATTAAAGACAAAAAAGTATCTGCAAAAAAAAAAAAAAAAAAAGGTTCCAAGAACTATCACTTCATAGCAAAAATATTTTACTTGTATTTGTATCTTGTTTTTGTAACAAAAATTAAATATCACATGTAAAATGTCGCATAAAACTAAGCTCTTTTATAGGATACCATTTTCCCTGGCATATATGCATACAGTCCACACAAATAAAAATAAATATACATTAAACAACAGGTTACTTCAAGCTGAATGGCCCTAATAAAAAAAAAAATTAAATAAAAAAAAAAAAACACGCTACTAAATCTTGGAAGCTGTACATTCATTCTGGCATCATTCAAGTGAAGCATCAACCAAAGCATTTTTCCTCCCATCAACACACACTTTAATGACTGAAGACAAACTAATCCAACACGTGTTTCAGGGCATACTGGTCCAATTACCTGGAGAGAGTTGCTTGCCTAGATACTGTAATCTTTAGTTCAAGCTTCAACATGTCTGTTGCCAAGTGACGGACAGGTTACAGGTGTGAGAGAAGCACACTACCTTTCCTCCACACAAGTGCATTCAACATTGGGTGCCAACTGCTTAACTGGAAAGCCCAACACTAATCAAACCCAAACAAATATCTGAAGTTTTATGGTGTTTGTGTGTGGGAAATGCACTGTTGGCTTAGAGTCTTTTTACAGCCATAGGCATAAATTCCTTGTTGGTGAATTTTCAGCCATTAATAAATGCAATTACGTTGATTTACGACGCCAGAACATTTTAATATTGGCCATGCAAACGTACAAGTTCAATTCCAGTGCTGGATTCAGCTGAAATATAGGCTCCAAAAATCTGTGCATGTATGTGAATAGGCTGTATTACACTCTTTAATGGCTCTTTCTTCTTTCTCTGAACCTGGAGTGCACATGGGCGTACGTTACCTATAAGGCAGGAACATACTTAAAACTAAAATAATCAAAATAAATGTTTGTGACAAAAAACAAAAATAGATAAATACGTTAAAATATAAAAATATTAAATAGGCTTATATATTTCTTTGTGTACACCCACGTGCTTTTGAGATTGAGTTATTTTTTAAAGTCTAAAAAAACTAACATATAAACACATATCAGATGACACCTGTGCTCTAATAAATAACTCCCTTTACTGAGCATACACTGTGATGTTAAACACTGTGAAATAAACACAAAGTGTTTTAACGGGTAAGGCACAGAGTCTTCATTACAGATCAACATCATATCATATGGACTTCACACAAAAATGCAGGTGCGCTTGCACCTGTCTTACCAGACAAAAGTTCAGCTATGTATTTTCACGCACACCTCGAGGTCCTCCCGCTCTGCATTCACCAGAAGGCTCGTCTTCTGCCTTTGGGACGGGTAAAGAAGTTTAAAAAGTAAACGCTAATGGTTTAACTACACGACCTCCATCAATTACTCTTTCAGACGCCGGAGTTCCGTCTTCACCAAGAGGAGCGGGCGGTGGGCGGAGTCTTTCACCTGATTTCGAGACCGAGGGTTCTGATTGGTCAAACGTCGCATCAGGACTCGCAATACCTGCACGTCATTGGTCGCATGACACCAATCTTATAAAGAAATGCATGAGAGAGCAAAAGTGTTGCAAAATAATTGTGACAGATTAGTGATGTCACAATATATTAACTTATAAAATGTTCCAAAAGTTATTTTATTTTTCAAGAAAAAAAAAATACAGGCAACAGTATTTGTATTACAATATATTCCACAGTACAAATGATACACTGTCAGCATGGATCCTTTTTCCAACTACAATGTTTAAATCCCAAAAATAAAGTGTAAACAGTTTGCTGATCATGCCACAGAAGTACAAACTAATAGGTTCAGCATAATCATAAAGTTTTTATTTATTTATTTTTATGCTAAATCGTGGCATTTATTTGTTCTTGATATGAGAACGTGTAGTCCACATCTAGGTGAAATGCAAATCCCATAGAAGAGAAGGCCAAGACAAGCTCAAGGCGATGTAAAATGTTGAATCCACAGGCAAATCAGTAGGGGACAACCAATACAAGTACTCTTCACCCTTTTAAATGTATTTGCACCCATCGATGCAATATTCAACTGAATGCAGCAAGAGCACTTTAACCTCTGAGGGCATATATATTGTGGTTTATATGGATATTACAAAACAGAATGATGGGTGCTTTGCTCTTTCAGTCTTCATCACTGCTCCAGGCATCTTCAAAAGCAGGATTGATAGCAGCTTGTGCTTTGCTCTGTAAAAATATACATCAAGAATATTTAGAAACATTCTGCATCCATAATAAAAGTCTGTATTTATTTATTTGTTTACATATTATATGTGTATACTGTGTGTATTTATTATGTGTGTTTAAATACAAACACATTAATGTATATATTAAATATACGTTGTTTATACATTTAAATTATTTATACATTATATTAATACCATGAATATACATTTATAAATGAAAATGCATGGAAATATTTTTTAAATATCTGGGGCCTGTTCCACAAAACAAGATTAGAGTACAAGCCAGGCTTATTTTGGTTAGTCAGGCTTATTGTCAGTAGATTTGATACAAAATAAGTCAGACTAACTGAAATAAGCCTGGCTTATTTGGTAAACTTGTTTTATGGAACAGGCCCCTGCTGTATGTGTGTGTTTGTATGTATACATATAAATACCATGTACTTATAGCTGTCAATGAGTTATAGATGAATAAATTGCAGCAATTATTGCAAATGAAAAAAAGAAAGAACTTAAAATATTTTGTATGAAAACTAGAAATATGTTTGTATGACACTTTGAAATATATTGCACAAACCACAATATTTTCCGAAAAATAAATACATAAAATGTTAAATATATAAATGAAAAAAAAATGTTGTTGTATAATTATTTTTTTCTAAATTCATTAAGCCATGTTGTTACTAAAAGCTACTATGTGTATATCAGAGACGCAGTAATACAATGTGATTATTAAAGTGTGTCCCAGATTTTTTTGCCAGAATAACTGGTAGAGCAGGATATTCAGCACAAAACACCAAATGACTGATAAACTACAAGCCATCAAGATGTGACTCCAGGTAACATGCACGTCCTACATATACCATGACTAACAGGAACCGCATCTGAACACAAGCCATAAAAGGCATAGCTTTTGTCAGGTCATCTGATCTTATCTATTGGCTGAGAGACACAAGCAAGGTTGCAAAATGTGTTGATGTGAGCAAAAATTTGGATTCACTCTCTGCCCCACCCAGCCCAAACATGCAGATCTGTAGAGATGAACCAAAACGTAAAATAAACAAAAACACAATATGAAAAATACACAATATGTTTCAATTAAAATGTCTGTTTCAAAAACTGTTTTACCCTTTTAGAATTGGTTTCATCATCCTCAATGTCAGGCTGTCTCAGCACTGGAACCCAGGCCAGGATGTTACAGTCTTTACCTCCACTGTACAGCTCCTAAAAATGCACCCCACAGATTCACAGCCAGTAATTACTCTATTAATGAATACAGATCTCATTAAATAATTGTAAGACCTCAGAAGTGCTTTACTTATTGGTTTACTATTAGCTTGTTTAGTTTAATAGTAAAGACTAAACCACTAAGTATATCATTAGAATTAGCATTACCTGATAGTCTGGGTGGAACTCACAGCAGTCTACGTTATTATAATGTCCCCTTAACATAGTGATCAGCTCTCCCGAGTGAAGCCCATACACTGCTACCGAACTGCCACACGGCACAAACACAAACTCCGGACTGCAGCCCCTCGATACGGTAAACTTCAGGCCTTTGCGACTCTCATTCACGACCTTCCCATAGTTCACCTGTTAATGAGAAATAAGTTTTTCTTAGCAACAAATAAACAACTTAGCATAGAGACATTTTTCTTGTCAATAATGTAGAAAGTATTTAGGAAAACATGCAAGTGTCTTCAGATGATTGTATCTTGTTTTCATGTCTGGCAACATTCTGTCTCAGTTGCTCCAGGGATAAACTTTTTTTGACCCACAGAAGGCCAGTAACACACAAGAGAGAATATAATTCTTGATCCTCTTTATAAAATAGAGATTGGGTGTTAAGAAAGTCTTCAAACGGCTACTCACTAATGTGTTTTCCCCTGAGGCACTGTTCCACAGGCGCATGCGATCATCTGTCCCGGTAGTGAGGAGATGAAGTCCGTCAGCTGTGAAGCACAATCCATTCACTCGCCCATTGTGTGCTGTGTTCACTGGAACAAAAGTAACATATTATATTACATATATTAGACATTTTATTTTTAGCGCTGTCAAATCAATTAATCCGATTAATCACATACAAAATTAACGTTCGTGTTTACATAATATGTGTGTGTGTGCTGTGTATATTTACATATTAACACACACACAAACATGTATATACTTAAATATTTATACACAAATCATATTTAAATATGTATATATAATATATATATTACACATACTTCCGAAATGTAGACGTGTGTGTATTTATATGTTGTGTTTGTATTTTTATACGTACAAATATATTGTACACAGTACACACACACACACATGTATATTATGTAAACCCTTTTTTTTTTTGGATGCGATTAATCAAGATTAATCGAGCAATATCTATACACATAACATTTTATAAATAATAAATACAAGAAATAGGACATGTATCTGTATCGTATTGTACATATACAGTATATGCACATTTAAACGAAAGTATTAACTCATATATTTATATTATATAATACTGACATTTAATTTATTCCTATACATTTTATATTACATTATTATATTGCACTACATTAGTAATGTATGTGTGTGTGTTCATTTGATTGTGCTCAGAAGAAAAAACCTCATCTTTGAGAGAATGGGGAAAAAACCTTTGGCTTAGTTGGGGCCAGTTCTCCTCTGGTCGGACACCCAGTAAATAACTTCCAGTTCAATTTTAAGCACATTTCAGATTGTGTAACGGACTTATAGTGTGTGTGTGCTTGTGTGCGTTTATTCAAATGATATTTTGAATATAGGGCAGCTTCATGAACTACCTCCTAAATGCTTTTCAGTTCAAATTTAACTGCTTACAACAGATTCATCATGCAGTTCATTTTCCCAAAGTTATCGTGTAAAGATTAATGGGGCTTGATGAAACAAGTGTGATTTCACCTGCTTCAGATGAGGCCTTGGATTTGTCCCCATTGTGTTGGTCCAAAGTAAAAAGACTCCCCGAGGCTCTTCTCACATCCCAGACACGAACCCTGCTGTCAGTGCTGATGGAAAAACCATTGCACAAGTGTTACCAGCAATACTGCAAGATAAGTAAATCTCCTACAGATGGTGAGGTCATATTCAGAACTGGCCTTTAAACAAGTTTGATCATTCTGTTTATGTAATGCTAACATCATTATTCTTATGCCCATCTAAATCAGCAGCAATCTCGTTTGGGAATTAGATGCCAAACTAAACAAATGCCAAAAGGCCTGAAAGTCTTCCTACAATCAGTTTCTTCTTAGAACTTTATGTGCTTAGTTCAAACTTTGATCTCAGTTTAGCAGGATAGAAATATATTTAGCAAAAAATCTTGAAGAAGGCTGACAAATAGCACTATTTTCTTCATTTTTTCAGGCAGGAAGGACAGTTTCAAAAGTCTCCAGTGACTAATTATCCCACTCTCATTCACTCACATAACCCAAACAGCAGGTGAGCACTGAATCTGGTGAGAAGACTGATAACAGTATGCATAAAATTATGCATGTGACTTGAAAAAAAGCTTAATTTGCCATAAACAATCCTCAATAGTTCATCATATAGCACAAGATGTGGCTGTTTATTGTTATGGAAGATGAAAGGTGAGTGCATTGACATTTGTGCAGGTGTGGAAGTGCTTACCTGGCGGTGGCCAGGATGTGCTCGTATCGTGGAGACCATCTCACTGAGAGGATCTCACCCCTGTGACCTGCCAGGGAAAATTTGTTTTTATGATAACTGACACTTTCACCAACTCTCAATGTTTGTACGATACTGTTTAAAAGTTTGAGGTTAGCAGGTTTCAAGGAAATTAATACTTTTAATCAGCAAGGACACATTGAATTGATTCAATGTGAAGACATTTATAATGCTCAATATCTCAAATAAATGGACTTTGTACTTATCAAAGTATCATGAAAAATTTCCACAAAAATATTTTTCAACATTGATGTAACGAAATGTAAGTTTCTTGGGCACTAAATCAGCATATTAGAATGATTTCAGAAGGATCATGTGACACTGAATGACTGCTAAAAATATTGCTTTGCACCAGTATTAAATAAATATTTTAAAATAGAAAATATATATACTTTCTAACAATATTTCACAATAATATTGTTTTAATCTACTTAAGAAAAATCCCACCAGCTGAAAGTGTTTGAATGGTAATGTAACTCTTGCACTGCAATATCTGAGAAGTACAGAATAATCAGAGAAAATTGCTGCTAACATGGCCAGGATTTGATGTCTGCTCAAAACATTTGACCCTTTGGCTTTTAAAAGAGTACAATATCCCTCCACCAGGGCTGTCTCCATTCAGAAACAACTGGCATTACTCACCCTGAAGGATGTGGATGCGCGACCCAGACTTCAGATCACAAAGCTGCACTTTGGGGTCTTTGGTACCAACTGCCAACACAGAGCACAATAGAGCTGAGTGAGAAGAATAACACAACAGCTCAGAGACACTGTTATTGTAGGAGTTCTGAACCCAGTGTTAAGGGCAACACGCACTGAACACACCAATATGTGTTTGTGGCAAGCAAATGCACAATATTTTGTTATTTTACAATGCGCTGGAATACAAATGATAAACTTTTGGGGAAATGTTTGATATAATTGTAAAAATTATTCTGATTATACAGTTGCTAGTGGAAGTATGTGATTCTGAGATTTTTTAATAAGTCATAATAAACGTACAAATACAGTTTACTTAAATAATAAAGCATTGGCTATTCAGCATATAATCATGCCACTTCTTACTATACTAGTATGGAAGATTATTAAGAAAAAGTCTCCTTAACACCTTTTATGAAAACATGGAGGTAGGGGAAAATGAATTATGAGTTCACTGAAAAGAAGACAATGGGACATGGAGGCGTTTATAACCTGTCGTTCTTGATTGGTAGATAAGTGCCTGGATTCCTCACTTCCAAAGCAAGAAATGTTGCACCGTCTCCCCATTTAATGATAATGATGATAAAGATTCCTCAAACACTTATACTTTATTTAAAGAATATTCTAGACCGGATACCAGCATCTATCTAAAGACAGCCAGATGCAGAAGGTTTGGTTTGGTCAGAGAACACACCTGCTACAAGACTGTGCTTCCTGGCTATGGGAGACATGTGATGACAGTAGACATTGCCATCAAACTGGAACTCCTCGGCTGGCTGAAATAATAAAATGAATATTCAATCATATTTAGTGAATATTAATGTGATTAAATAATATTTTAGAAAGGGAAATACACATATATACACCCATGTTAGATGTGCTTAAGAGAGCAGAAGGCATTGTCTGTCAGTTGCAATGCAAATACCAGATGAAGGGTCAATAGATAAGGGACATTTGACACCACAGAAGAACCACTGTTTGAGCAGATTGGTGGTTCCACAAAGGCTAACTGTTTTTGAGTGGGTAGATAATTTGCTAAATTACATTTAAGAAAAAAAAACTGGAGACTTTTTGGACTGGGTAAAAGCAGATGGTCACATTTACTTATAGATTAGATTCAACATTGCTGTCATAGTGTAAGGACGGAGCCAATGAAAAGCAGTTAGCAACTAATCACAAGTGAAAATAGCAATATGTGTATATACATACATACATACAAAAGGAGAGAAAAAGAAATAATTAAATGAGTAATCTTGCAGACACGGACATAAACACACCTTCAGAGTTTCTGTGTCCCAGACTTTCATGGTTTTGTCAAATGAACTGGATACAAACAATCCAGTGTCATGAGGGTACCACTGCACTGTTTCAACGCTGAATTTATGCACATGCCGACTGGACCTTTACAGAAAAACAGATGTGAAAGCCACACATTAAAATCTGAAAATATAATACTGCCATCTGGTGGTCACTGGATCACTGTGAACGAAAATGGGCTCGTACTGACCTGCCCACTGTGCAGATTGCTTTGCAAGTGTATTGAGGCTTCTTGATGTTGTTTTGCAAGTCATAGATCACAATAACTCCATCAGATCCACCTGACAACATACTGGAACGCGAAACGCGCCAGGAATTGTGTTAAATGCAAATATACGTAAATGTGAATTCTGTGATTGTGGTACACTTACTATCTTCCATCAACAACCTCAATGTCCAGTGTGTTAATTCCGTTGGCATGAATACGATCAACATCTCTGTTGTGGTTCAACTCCAGACTCAGGACCCTAAAGATACAGTATGGGAGTTTGGGTTATGCCACTTCTTCTGTGACTTTTTTGATTAATGTTACATACGATAAGACCTATGAATTACAAAACTATAAATAAATCAATAAATAAAGCAGTTTACGAGTCCATCATTCCCCTTTATGCATTGATTATTCCAGAAAACCTGACAAAAAATGTTAACATTATTACAAAATATCAAAAAACAAATAGTAAAATGTGCTAATAGTTTTAAGGGTTACATTTACTTTTTCAGTTGCATATGTGGTGTAACGTATCTTTAAAATAATTAAAAGTCTCCAAGGAAAAAAACACTGCAAATATTACAGTATTACCTTCTTGTAGACTCTGCGCGTCTCAGACGAACTGGGTCGTCAAGCCCCGATTGTCTGGCATAAAGAAAACTCAGCATCGTTGTAGAGACATTGAAGCTTTTATTTATTTGTGTATTGAGCGGTATGTCCGTTTTGTCAGTTTGAAATAACCTTAACAGATGTTGCCCAAGCCTTTGAGTGGCGATTTTTTAGCCTGTAAAACCGCGTTTTTAAACCAAACCAATTCATTCTGCCCAACTCACTAAATGTATATAAACTATTTCAGCTTTTAAATATGATTGTTATGTACTTTGTTGGATAGGAGGCAGCCATGTTGTAACGTATCTACAACGCGAACTCTGATTGGCCAGACCGGGAACAAGAACCAATCAGATGACAGTATTAATGGTAGGTAATTGTATAATCTACGGTTTAAAGTAAATGCGTGTGTGTGTGCACACTAGCAGAGAATATATTAACTGATATTTAACTTGAAGCGATGAGCCGCCTTACCTCTCTGTTGCGAAGAACGTTTGGAGTGGTGAAAGAGCATGTCGGCACAGATCATCTAGGAAATAAATATTACAACATACCCGAGCAGAAGTCATGGACTGGTAGGAGACTTTGATAAGTAATGCTGACCTCTTCTTAAACCACTAATAGCCAATTTGATACAAATGTATTAATATTAATGCAATGTAATAACAAAATTGTTTATAAATTCTTATTCACTTTGAGAATTATCCATATCAAGAAAATGTATTATGCTTAAAATAACTTAAAATAAAAGTAACTATTTAGTACATTCTGTATAAGAAATACTTAACAGTCATCTTCCAGTCGATCTCTTTTTTTGGTCAGTGGTTATAGAAGATCTTTTTGTTGCTTAATTTAATAATTTAGATAAACCTAATGCCTTGTCTTCCACAGGACGGGCCATCCGGCCCAGACGCCAAGTAGAAGCAGCCAACCCTAATGAGTTTGAATACATGGAAGGAAGCATTCCTTCTGAATGGGATGGTAATAGACACATTATATTAAACTAAACTAAAATGAACTGTTTGTATATTTGAAAATTGAACTGATATATATAAATAAATTATAATATTTGTTATCAAATGATATAGTAACTTAGTGCTTCGTTGTATCTTTTCATTCCCTGTAGCTTGGATCAGAGGCAGGCGGAAGCAGCCACCTACAATAGAGGTATTTTTTTTGTATGATTATGTCCCATTATATAATTTGTTAAAATTACAATTTATAGCTAGTAATGAACACATCATTGGGAGTGTCATGTTAACACTTGTCATTTGCCCTCTTTAGGAGTTGTTAAAGAATGAACGTTATAGGGAGCAGATCAAAATCAGAGCTAAAGAGGCAGAGGAGAAGGATAAGGCTCTGCAGGCCAAAGAGTATGAAGAAGGTTTGGTGGCCCAACCTGTACAAACTCAGGTCAAAGGTCATGCTTCTGCCACACAGTTTGGAAAGACTGAATTCAGTGAGGAGCCTGTAAGCACTGCCAACAAATTTCAGCCTGGGTCCTGGACACCTCCAGGGAGCAATAAATAGGTTCAGACAATCCCTTGCTGTCTTCAAGTAAATTTGCAATTTAAGTAAAATGGCAGTTCTGCTGATTTTGACTACTTGTTGATGTTGCTGACAACAACTGAAAAGCACTGCATGTAATGACTGGTTATCTTGCTTTTTTTTTTAAGTTTAAAAGAATATTTTACCCAGAAATTACACATTTCTGAAAATGTACACACCCTCAGGGCATCCAAGATGTAGGTGAATTTCTTCATCCAAACAGATGGAGTCTGGAGATTTGGAGTCTAATAAAAGCATGACTGTACAACATCAAAAAGGTTTAGTGAATTGAGAAGTTTCAGCATTAAGATGTTTTTTTAACTTCAAACCATTGCTTCCAGGTCCTCTATCCAAAATTATGCCTTCTCCTTGTTTAAAGCAGTTCTAAACAGAGGATGACAGGGGATGGCCTTTTTCACAGGAGGAAGCATTATTATGGATTATGCACTTTAAAGTGAGTCCATCCAATGTTATTTATGTGCATTATTATTTAGTTTTTCCTCTAGTAATATGGTGTAATGCTTAATTTCTCAAAATCTGTTCCAATGAAGAAACAAGCTCATCTACATCTGAGGGTTAGTAAATTTTCATGTTTGGGTGAACCGTTCTTACTAAACATTTACTAAAATGAATTAAAAAATTATGGAAAAAAAAGACATGCTGCCAGGCTTCTGAGAGCTCTGCTTCGGGATTGTTATAAAATCAAATCACCAAATGTTGTAGAACATTTTTCGTATTTGGTTAATATTATATTTTACATGTGCTGTCTCACCATATTGACCAATTTAAAATTACTTCTATTTCATTTTGCACTTTATTTAGAAATTGTGGAAATAAAATGATCGTCATCAAAATATTATGTTTATCCATAAGGGTTTTCAGTTAATTTACTTAAACAAAAACAGGCTATTATGTTGAAAACTGGTATTTATTATCGTTTACTATGATAACACATATAAACAAAGGCATTTTACATTTACTGCACTTTGGTATTCTTCTAGTTATTTGCCTTTAGTGGTTAATAAATCAAGTGTCTCACACTTACAGGAAATAATGTGGTTAAGATTCAAGAACACTGCAGTAATCACACAGACATTACACAGTTTTGAGACAGAATTCATGTAATGATTTTTTTTTATTAATAAAAAAAGTATAATTTAAGTATTTTGTTGATTTAGCTTGCAAAAACAATCAACTTAGTAAAAAACGGAATGCAGAGTACTGCACAATGGTGTGTATAGCACAACAATGCAGTGCATTTTCCACTGTATTGATAATATCCTGGAAAGGTACTGCAGTCCTGCCATTGAGATCAATCAACTCCCCGTTATATGTTCCCTCTGAGGGTTTACTAAGGCCTCTTTCAAGCCCAGTCTTGCTCAAAGTCCCATAAGAACTGTCCTGGGTTAAGAGAAAAGCCATTCATCTTGGACTGGACTGTATTGACCCCTCTCTCCATGCCAAGCTCAATCCTTCTTGGCCCTCTTGGCTTTGGCGATGTTCTCTTGACGTTTTTGTTTCTTCTTCTGCTCTCTGTCCTTGGCCTCGATCATCTTGGCAAGTTTCCATGACAACAGGGCGCTGGCGATAAACAGAGGGGTCAAAGCCAGGATAACCGTGGTGAGAAACCCATAGGGGTCTTTGGCTGCCCACTCCACCACATATTCTGCCCATGCTTTGATATCAATCATCGTCCTTTCACTCTGTCTTCAGCAGCAGATCCTGGGAAGAGAGAGGGGTTGTAAAATCACATCACTAGATGCAGGATCTCGTGCAATATGTAAAAAGTCATATTCCTAAGTTAAACTACATTGTAATTGAGAGTCAACACTACTCGCTGTAATTGCCTTTTATGCCTTTATTTACTGATCATAGTGTCAGCTAGCAAATTTAGCATTCAAATAAGGAGTTTTGTTTTACTGAGTAATGTTTAAGATTTATGATTTTGTGGAATAAATATACACCTATTCATGTTTATTATAAAATGATTTGATAAAACCAGTCACAGGTCCCTAACGAAGTTCGGTAAGTTAGGTATCATTGACAGCTAAAAGCTAGCAACCCAACTTTCTGGCGACTGTTCTACACCACCAATATGAATGAAAATTACGCTTTAGCAACTTTGTGTGCATATCATTATATAGAGCATGTTGTTTAAATTAAACTGATCATACAAAGACGAGCACCTACCAGATAAACCGTTCAATATTTTCCGAACAGTTATGAGTCGGTAACTATCGCCAGTAACACGTAAAGACGATCAAAAACGGAAGTGAAACTCTTGACCTGCGTGCAATGCAGCTTGGTCATTGCAGTCGTTTCCTCTCAGAGCGGAAACTACATATGACTTTAAATGAAACGGTGAAAAGTAACTATTAACTATACAACTTTCAAATCTACCTTTAAATATATGTAAATGAGCCTTTTTGATTTTACCATTGATTTATGTTTTGAATGACGTAAAAAGTGTAATAATATTATTTTAGTTTTTCTTGCAAAACGTGTAAAAACATACAACAGAGGGTTGCATTCTTCTCAAAACACAACAATCGTAAAGATAAGGACAGAAAAAAAATTATATGGATTTGCATACATCAAGTATTATCCACAAAAAAAAAAGGAAAGTACAAAAGTAAAATTACCACATCTTTTAAGTTACCGCATTAAAAAGGGGGGAAAGTCAAAACAAGATTTAACCAACATTTGCTCATGAATTAATAATTTTGCCTTCAGTATAAGGAAATTAACAACATATTTAGCAGATATTAGCTTCGTATTTTCATATTAATTTTTTTTTTTGAAAGCGTATTACTAATCAGACCAATATTTTGACAGCCAAAGCTAGCACCAAGAAACAACCAATGGCGGTCGCCATGTAAATCATGTGACCAAACAAACCATCCAATCATAATCCTCCGAGACGTTAGGGTTGTAATTTCAAACGGGTGTGAGTGAGGATAGAAGCATCTTCGGATATCTGTTTACACAGGTAGCGACCTATCTATTAGCGGTTTTAGCTATCGATATATTCAGTAATACGATTAAACATAGCATTCTGAGTTCAGTAGGTCAAAATTAAACTCTCCCATATCTGTAGGAATAATGAAAACGGCTGCATAGGGGTTTAATACATCGCGATCGCTTCAATGAGTTCACACGTTGTCACTCCAGGTCCATACAGGGCCACTAAACTGGTGAGTCTTTTCTGCTTTATTGACCAGATTTGGTCTGGTGATATATCGCGTTTGTTTGCAAGGTTGATTACCTGCATCTCAGTTTTATAATGCACGTCCATTTAGCTGTTCAGTCTTTGTAAAAAAAATTGAGCTGATGTTTTTTTGAGCTTTAACGCTAAAAGTGTCATGTTTATTGTTAGGTATATATGTTGTTATAGTTAATTTTATAGTTACCATGATTTTTGCTAATTATTAACTTCAATTGTGTAAACATTTTCAACAAAAAGAGTAACAGTTATAAACTTGGAGAACAGCTTTCTTTCCTCCAGACTATTATTAGTTCATCTTTTATCATTCTGTTATTTTTATTTCCAGTGGAATGAAGTTACTAAGCTTTTCCGGGCAGGAATGCCCTTGAAGAAGCACCGACAGCACTTCAGGGTTTACATGAGCTGCTTTACCGCATCAGCAGCTGTGGATTGGCTACATGAACTCTTGAAGAACAACAGCAATTTTGGACCCGAAGTTACCAGACAGCAGACAGTCCAGCTGCTAAAAAAGTTCTTGAAGAACCATGTTATTGAGGATGTGAAGGGTAGATGGGGCATGGAAGACCTGGAGGACAACAGCCATCTTTACAGGTATTATAAACTCTTTTAAAAAGGTTTGAAAGAATTTTGCTGAATAATATAGAGAATAATAATGTTGTGTGGTTTAAAATATGATTCAGGTTTCCATCAACATCTCCACTGAAGCCCATTCCTAACCGTGCCCCTGTTTTGAGGAAAAAGAGCATATCTATGATGGACAAGGAGAGTTTCTTCAAATTTAGGGGCTCTAAAAAATTTGATAAGGAAATATTGGTAAGTTTTGTTGTTTCAAATATGCTGTTAACGTGGAATTTAATTGCAAATGTATAATATACACTTTATATTTCACACAGGAAAATGTGGATCCCGAAGCACAAGAATCCGCTGTGCGATCTTCCTCAAGTGAGACGGAGCACTGCAGGGAGCTCACAGAGGACGACATTCAAGTTATCTGGAAGAATGTTACACTTACACAGTAAGCTCGCCTCCCCCCACACCATCTGTCACATAATAGTACTTCCTGCATGCAGTCGTTTACATACTAGTAAGATTATCTAATGTGCATGTCCACAATGGTAATTGTTTTGCTAGTAATCACTGCTGGTTAGCCGTTGATGTAGAAATAAGTGTTTATTCCAAAATGAGTAATAATAGAGTAAAATGTGATGCTATGTTGTCGTCTTTTAGGGTGGTTTCCCCAAGGAAATTCTGTTACACATCCAGTTCTAATAACAGAGTGCATTTCGTAAATTGATAAATAGCAGCAACATTTTAGATATGCTCTACATTATATTCTATATCATCTTTTGAATGTTCAGTTTGCAAAAGTTGGTGGGATCAGGGTCTCTGGAAGATGTTTTGGATCCAGCACAAGTCAATCCCCAGTTCATTGTTCATAGTATGACCAAAGTCAATAAACATGGAGTCGTTTCATTGGAGGATAAGACCGGTAGGCCAGATGTGTGTCTTTTCAGTTTGTGCCAAACATCATATTTTTACATTCTGTTTATTTTGTGTAATTTGTCCCCCTCCATAGATGATTTGCCACACTGGGTTTTGTCTGCCATGAAATGTCTTGCAAACTGTAAGTTATGCTTGTGAAATGAAATGAAGTTGAAATAAGTATTTAAACTGTCACTAAATTCAATATGTGTATTTGTGTATATAATATAAATGTAATTAATTCATTTGTCCTATCCATCAAGGGCCAAAATATGACTCAAACCAGCCATCTTACCCAGGATTTGAGCGGGATGTGTTTAAAACCGTTTCAAACTATTTCTACAGCCTTTCTGAGCCGCTGCTTACTTATGAGTACTATGAACTCTTTGTCAACATCCTGGGTAAGTATGAAGCACATGCTTGATTGTACAGTTGTTCTCGGCAGTGATGCTAATAAGTAATTATTTTAGCATATTAAAAGGATTTGTGAAGGATCAGTAATGGCTGCTGAAAATAAAGGAATTGTATTTTGAAATTTATTTAAATTGAAAATAGTTCATTTTAAATAGAAATAACATTTCGCAATGTTGTTGTGTTTTTGTTTTTAAAAAAGGTAGCTTTGAAGAGCTTCTTCCAAAAACATAAAAAAACAACTTTGAATGGTGTATCCATCTCACAGTTTATGTATGTTTTTATATAAGCCAGATAAATGTGATGTGTCATTTGAGATTCAAGCTCGGATTGTTTGAATTCTCGTACACTCCTTCCTGGGAAACTTCTCTTAAAGAATTACCTCAATCATTTGGCTGTGGGAATTAATATATAGAATACTGATGGAACGAACTCTGGAGTCTCAAGGCTGTTTCTACTGACTGCACTGCTTTTGTGGTGTCAGATGATGTTCAAAACTAACTCTGTCTGCTCTGTTTTAAATGTCTCACCTCATTCTTGAATGTCTTTGCCTGCCTGTTTGTTGTTTATGTTCTGTTGTCTGGTCCTTTGCTAGTTATGTGTGGCTACATCACGGCTCCTAAAACTCAACGTGGAAAGCGTAAAAACCAGGAGGAACCCAACTGCCCACAGCCAGCCAAAACCCCATACGTGAACGCTGCCAACCTGTTCAAATCGACCGAATGCCTCCTACTGAGCCTAATAAGAAAGGAGGCCTTCGATGAAGCCGATTCACCCATGAGGGAAGTTTTCATTTCAAAAGCAGAGACTAAGTTAGAAACCCATAGAGTACAGCTGCCCATTTTTAGAGGTAGAAGGGCCAGCGATGGAGACCGGCTGGATGGTAGCTATCTAGAAATTCCTCAGGCTCACAAAACAGAAGTGCCATTTAGCTCGCTTCGGTCAAGAAGCTGCTCTTTGGAGGGAATTGTTGATAACCATTCAAAGAACAGACTTCTCAGATCATCTGAAAGCATGCAGTCCCGCAACAGCGATAAATCATCCTCTCAAACTGATTCTCCAGTAGACCCAAACCTCAAATTTGAGCTTCAGGGTTCCTCAGTGTCCATAAACTCTTGTGTTCAAACTTCTAGCAACAACACAAGCTCACAACTCCCTCCAGATCTTCGCCGAACCAACCAGAGACCCTCCAGGGCCCGTCCCAGAAGCATCGGTAACTTGCTTGACATAGAAGAGAATAGAGAAATGTCTGCTAGCAGCTTTAGCATCCACGCTCCTGTGGCTGAAATTACCATGAGGCCAGATTCAACATCCAGCATTGGCTTTAGAGGTCCTGGTTTGCTCAGTTTGCATGGAAGTTGCATGGACATTAGGGCAGGTCCGAGCATTGGCAGACGCTGTCAGAGCTCTCTGGACCTGAGCAAACCTGCACCCACTTGGCCCCCATTAGCACGCCACCCCGAGCAAAGTAAGAGCATGTTAAAAACACACACACAACCATGAGGATAGCGCTTCTCTGTTTGTGCTTAAGCATGTGTTTGTTTGTCGCCGGCAGACTAACGTGAATTATATTCTTAAAGGCATAGTTCATTCAAAAATGTGCTCACCCTTATGTTCCAAACATGTATGAATTACTGTATGAAACACAAAATACATATATGGGAGGAAAAAAGGCTACTCTTTAAGAGGTTTGGAACGGTATAACAGAATTACATTTTTGGAGTGAACTATCACTTTAATGCTAACTAATTCTTTGGCTACTACTAATTTTTGTTTAGTTTTTTATTTTATTTATTTACATATTTGTGGTAAAATAACAAGTTAGGCCAGAGTGTTGTTTGTGCGTGGGTGTTTACCTTGTTTGAATTTTTCTTTCTTTCTTTTTTTTTTTGCTCTTGCAATTATAGTTGCACAGTATAGTCAAAGTAGTAGCAGTAGTACATTATAGCAGTAGTATAATATATATATATATATATTGTTGGTGCAATTGTTTTGCTTGGTTCAAAAGTTCATGTGTGTGTGATTTGATCATTGGCACTGATTACGTGATGTTTAAGCTTTATGTGTGGTAATTTTGTGTGTATTTAAGTTATAGTCTTGTGCTGTGGTTTATTTTGGTTACATGTGAGTCACATGACGTTCCAGGTTTATTGCAGCCATCACTAGAGCGGGTAGCCATCGAGGCCCTGCAGCTCTGTACGTTACTCCTGCCACCCGCCAGTCGGCGCAAACTACAG
Source organism: Enteromius trimaculatus (assembly GCA_032361065.1). NCBI lineage: Eukaryota > Metazoa > Chordata > Actinopteri > Cypriniformes > Cyprinidae > Enteromius > Enteromius trimaculatus. Next base: position 5,515,289 of record JAUMHP010000055.1, on the reverse strand, counting down.
CTGCTTCTGCGAATGATCTCTCGTATGAGCCAGAACGTCGACATGCCGCGTCTTCATGATGTTATTGGAACACGGACTCTGGTCAGGAGGACTCTAGTAGACCTTATATAGAATTTTATTTTATTTTTTTTACATTAAAGGGAATATTTTGCTGTCATGTGTTTTCATACACTTTAAGTGTTAATTTGTGTTTGTGAATACAGCTGGTGCAGACGTTTTCTAGATGCGTCTTAAGTTGTGAGGAGGTGGATGATCTGGACGAGCTCTTGGCTACAAGGCTGTTATCGTTTCTCATGGATCACCATCAGGAGATCATGCAAGTGCCTGTGTACCTGCGCAATGCTGTTGAAGATCACATCAGTTACCTCAAATCACTGGTGTGTGCTGACAAACCACATGGAAATTACTCATACAGTACATATTTCTTTAAAATAATGTTTATTTAAATTTATATTTATTGTAATATAATAGCAGTGTTGTTTAGGGCGCCATATTAGCAATTTTAAGGCTTGATTTGGGAGTCACCTACAATATGTTTACATACAGGATACATTCACATACAGCTACATTACACACGGCATGAAAAGCTATAATGGAAATAGTATAAAATACTTAAAAAATGCTATGCATTTTGAATGAACTAAATTTTGATAAAGCTCTTTTGATTATCAGTGCTGTGTTTGATTAATAAAAAGGGTAGCGTTATAAAATGTTATTACAGTTTAAAAAATGTATACATTAATTTTATTTATTTATTTATTTTTTGGATGAATAGAAAGTAAAAAAAAAAAAACAGCAGCCTTTATTAGAAATACAAATCTTTTGTTAGGATTTTTACTGTCACGTTTGATAAATGCATGCTTGTTAATGTGATTGTTAATTTAACAGAAAAAATTCTATCCCTAAACTTTTGAACAGTGTTGAACAGGAATGGTAAAAGTCAAACGGAACCGGAGTTAAAACAAAAGCTTCTGAAAATAATAATTCTGACTTTTGTTTGTATTTTAATGGTCATTTCATTAGCGGAGTTAATCATTGAGCATGTTAAATTGTATTTAAACCAAATTATTCATGAGAAGAGAGGCCTCTGTTTGTTTATTTATCCATGCATTATATTTTGTTTATCCAACATTCTTTGCATGCATTCGGGATCTTAGACCACATACCCAGGCTCTGGTGTTGCCATGCCGACCTACTCATTCTGCAGGCAGATCAGCACTCAGGAGTTTGAAGAGCAGAAACTGTCCGTGTCCCAGACTGCTCTCAGTGACCTACTGGAGGGTCTCATAAAGGACAAGACCATGTCTACGAAAGAGAAGAAAAAGAAGCTAAAACTGGTATTTATTTACTTCTCATATCTCACAAACATTCTGCTTTTTCCTCAAAAGGAATACAAAATAAGGCAATTTTTATTTTTATTTTATTTTTTTGCTGTTGTTTCCAGTAAATATAAAATAAAAAATAAAAAAATTAAATATAATTTAATCACTGATATATCGTCTTGGCACCAAAGTGTTGATTCATAATTCATTTCCACTTATATACAATTACTCATCTTTTTTTTTCTTCTTCTTCTCTCAGTTTCACAAGGAGTATCCAGACATCTACTCAAGACGTTTTCCCACAACAGAGAGTGAAGCTCAGCTTTTTGCTGATAAACCAAAGATAAAACCGCCAATGCTGTTAAGCATCAAGAAAGCCAAAACCTTCAGTATTCGAAACTGAATACCTCCTAAATTGTGAATGTTATTTTGGGAGTTTAAAGACCTCAAGTTGATCTGTTGCGTAGTATAATCTGAATTGTAACTTTGTTTGAAGTGTTGTGGGCTTTTTTTAAAAGGTTTCTTATAGTATTTCTCTCTAGTGAAGTGACTTTCCTTTCTTTTTTTTTCTGTTTCAGTACAGATGTCTGTTAGTTTTAATGTTATTTATTTGAGGTGTGTGATTTATTGTAAGTTATTGGGAGCTTTCAGACATTCATAGTGTCATACTGAGGACCCACAGCAAATATTATGCAGATAGGTTTGATATACTGTTTACATGGAGTCACCTTGAAACAAAATGAAGATTTTTCTTGTAGTCTTGTAACATTGTTTGTCACTTATAGTAACTTGTATTTCTGTTATATTTCTGTTATTCTTCAGCATTCAGGTGCATAGAAAATGTTCACTCAGACTTCTAAAGACAAATATATTGATTTTCTATGTGATGTGGGAGTTTCCTGGCTACTAAGCTAGCATGGGCTAATTTGCACTGTTTTTTTTTCATCTCAAATGCGCTAACACGTGTAGTCATTTATGTATATATTTTCTTTCTAGTCAGTACCATCTACTGATTGCTTATGTTTCTCTTTTATCAGTGTTTTATCATCTTGCACTCAGACTTTGTACTGATTCAGTGGCTTGCATATTCAGAATGAAAAACTAAACTTGGACAGTGATTGACTTTGAGCAGAAGTGAGCCAAATCCATAATGTTTTTTGTTGTTTATTACTTTATTGTATCACCCTAAATGCTTATACTGTTCCTGATCTATGCAATAAAAATTTTAAATACACAATTGGTTTGTGTAAAATTACATTTTACGTCATTTATTTATATATATACAGTGGAGGAAATAATTATTTGACCCCTCTCTGATTTTGTATGTTTGTTCAATGACAATGAAAAGTCTCAGAATAGTATAATTTTAATGGTAGGTTTATTTTGTCAGTGACAGATAGCACATCAAAAGGAAAACTGAAAAAAATAACTTTAAATAAAAAATAGAAACTCATTTGCATTTCATTGAGTGAAATAAGTATTTGAATCCTCTTAACAAAAAACACTTAATACTTGTTGGCAAAACCCTTGTTTGCAAGCACAGAGGTCAAACGTTTCTTGTAATTGATGACCAAGTTTGCACACATTTTAGGA